>CAUYPK010005490.1:0-26532 GCA_963574355.1 Loris lydekkerianus | reverse complement strand
TTGTTGTTATGCTCAAGGAAGTTAATGATTTCCTGTTTTATTTCTTCCTGCACCCATCTGTTATTCAACAGAAGGTTGTTTAATTTTCGTGGTTTTGTGTGGGGTTGAACGTTTTTGTTAGAGTTGAGTTCCACCTTTAGTACCTTGTGGTCTGAGAAGATACAAGGTAAAATTTCAATTCTTTTGATTCTGTTGAGGTTTGTTTTGTGTCCCAGGATATGATCAATGTTGGAGAAGGTTCTGTAGGGTGATGAGAAGAATGTATATTCTTTATCTTTGGGACGGAGTGTTCTATATGCGTCTATCAAGCACAGTTATTCTAAGGTCTCATTTAAGTCCCTTATATCTTTGTTTAATTTCTGTTTAGAGGATCTGTTCAGCTCCATAAGAGGAGTGTTAAAGTCCCCTGTTATTATGGCATTATAGGGTATCATATTGCTCAGACTGAGTAAGGTCTGTTTCAAGAATCTGGGAGCATTTAAATTGGGTGAATAAATATTTAGAATTGAAATGTCTTCTTGTATTTTTCCCTTGACCAATATAAAGTGACCACCTTTGTCTTTTTTGACTTTAGATGCTTTAAATCCACATGTATCTGAAAATAAGATTGCAGCTCCTCTTTTCTTCTGAATTCCATTTGCCTGAAAAATTGTCTTCCAACCCTTAACTTGGAGTTTTAATTTTTTTTTTTTGAAGCCAGGTGTGTTTCCTGCAGACAGCAAATGGATGGCTTGTGGTTTGTAATCCAGGCAGCCAATATATGTCTCTTCAGTGGAAAATTCAAGCCATTAACATTTATTGAGATAATTAATAAGTGTGGTAGTTATTCTATTCATCTTATTTTGTGAGAGTCCATTGCTTAGTTTTATCTTTTGCATCAGTGTGGAAGTTAGGTTCCGTCCTTTAATTTCTGAGTTCTTACATTGTGGTTGATCCATTGTGATGGTTAGTGTGTAGAACAGGTTGAAGTATTTCCTGTAGAGCTGGTCTTGTTGTGGCGAATTTCCTCAATGTTTATATATCACTAAATGATTTGATTTCTATGTCAATTATAAAGCTTAGCTTAGCAGGATATAGAATTCTGGGCTGGAAATTGTTCTGCTTAAGTAGATTAAAGATAGATGACCATTGTCTTCTTGCTTGGAAAGTTTCATTAGAGAAGTCTGCAGTCACTCTGATGGATTTGCCCTTGTAGGTCAACTGGCAGTCCTTGCAGCTTGAAGAATCTTTTCTTTTGTCTTGACTTTGGACAAGTTCATCACAATGTGTCTTAGAGAAACTCTGTTAGAGTTGAGGCATCCTGGGGTCCAATATTCCTCTGAAAGGAGTGTGTCAGAATCTTTGGTGATATTTGGGAAATTTTCATTTATAATATTCTCTAGTATGGCTTCCATTCCTCTAGGGCATTCTTCTTCCCCTTCTGGGATACCTACAACTCATATGTTTGAACACTTTGTAAAGTCCCATAATTCTGTCAGTGAATGTTCTGCTTTCTCTTCTTTTCTTCCTCTTTAACTATCTGAGTTATCTCAAGAGCTTTGTCTTCTACCTCTGAGATTCTTTCTTCTGCATAGCCTAATCTGTTGCTGATACTTTCTATTGCCTCTTTAAGTTCCCTAATTGACTGCTTCAGTTCCTTCAGCTCTGCTATATCCTTTCTATATTCTTCATATTTGTTCATCTCTTATTTGATTGTTTTTGGATTTACTTTTGTTTATTTTCCACTTTATCAGCAGTTTCCTTCATTGTTTCCATCATTTTCTTCGTTGTTTTCATCATCTGTATTCTAAATTCCCTTTCTGTCATTCCTAACATTTCTTTATAGGTGGAATCCTCTGCAGTAGCTACCTCACGGTCCCTTAAGGGGGTTGGTCTGGACTGGTTTTTCGTGTTGTTAGGATTTTTCTGATTCTTCCTTATAAGTGTTTTCTTTTATCTGTTTCCTTGCCCTAATTTTCCTTTCACTTTCTCTTGCTCTTTAAGTTGCCATGCCTGTGGACTAGTGTTTTGATGAGTCCATTTGGTACAGGACCAGAAGGATGAGAAGATTGAAGACCAAGAAGGGGAAAAAAGAAAGAAAAAAAGAGAGAGAAAGAAGAAGGGGTGGGTAAAAGGGAATATTGACAAAAAGTAGAAAGGCAGAGAAAGAGGGAGACAGGAGCAAAATAGGTGTGCAGTAGGGTACTTTGACCTAACCTTAAAAACCCCCAACCTCTGGGGGTGCCAGGTTGGGTGGTTCCCTTGAGGTCAGCAGCTCTTTGCCAGCCTGTTTGGACACAGTGTCCCCCATCCACCAAGTAGAGAGGAAAGAAAAAAATGCTATCAATCAAACCAAAACAAGCAAACAGAAAACTTTACAGGATAAAATTAGTAAAACCAAATAATAGGGGTAGAAACACTAGCAAAAATGAAGTTCTAATTGTTAAAGAAGGCAACAATGGAAAATTAAAGCTAGAAAAACGAAGAAAGGAAAGAAAAAAAATCTAGAGGGAAAATGTTGAAATTAAAAAATAACAACAACAACAAAAAGCAGTATATATATCTTGCTGAATATTGTCTGGGCAACAGGTGATCTTCTGGGGTATGAGATGTTAATCACAATGCTGATATGGCTGTACGAAATGAAGGCTGGAGGCCTCTGCTGATTTCTCAAACCCTGCAGGGTGGAGAGCCTAAATCTCTCCTCAGCCTGCTTAAAAGGCACTTTAAACTCCTAACCTTGGCTAAGCAGAAACTTTCCTAGGAAAGCACTTGTCGCTGGGATCACTCCTGAAGTGGCTGTCCATTTACCCAGTGTGCCAAAACTGGTCTCACTCTGTGCCACTGAGGGCTAAGGCTGTAAGGTGTTTCAGTCCCTGCCTTTAGGCTGCTCAGTCACTAGATTACTTGCCCAAGGTCTCCCGCCAGATCCTTGCTCTGCAACTCTGAGGGTGGAGCTTGCCGGGGCAGTTCTCCCACAATGGCTGGGCGTGGCCCATAGCTGAACACTTTTAGCTCTGTTTGGCTCAGTGGCTCAGTCTGGGGCCCTAGACAACTCTTAAAGTCCTCCACACTCTTGCCCAAGTTCTCCCAAGGTAGTTCAACTGAATGCCAAGTCCAAAAAAACCCAAACAGCTCACAGGTAAGGCCTTTCCAGTTTGCAGTCTCACTGCTGCTGTACTCACAGCTCCTGGCGGGATTAGACCAAATGAACACACACAAATTTTGTCCTCCTCATGGGATCCAGAAGTCTCTTGCTGACTCCCTGTGTCCCCAAAGGGATGTTTCTGGGCAGATCCCACCAGCCAGAGATGTGTGGAGTCTTCTCTCTCTAGTCTCACTGTGCCCAGTTGCAAGGAAGCTGTTACTCGGCTGCCATCTTGCTTCTCCCCTTATGCCCAGCCAGTTTTTTAAAACATATTTTAAGCTGTTGTTTTTAATGGTTGACTTCTCTCTTTTCTTTAATCCATGAGCTGCTTCACTGTGTTAAGGGGAGATTAATTCATCTTGGTGCCTTTTCTCTCTGTGCCTCCTGTTTGTGGGCTGTCTTTCTATGTGAGATCTTCACCTTCCCACTTCCTTACAAAGTAATTTGTCCTCTGGAAATTCACCAGTGTGCCATGGTTGCCTCCCCAAATGTGATTGCCTCCCCAAATTGTGTTTCTAGCCCATCTTTTTATCTTCAGTCCTGCAGTTTATAACTGTGCTCTAGATTGCTCAACCAACACCATCTTCTCAGTATCAGCTCTTCACTTGACTTTTCTTTTTTTTTTTTTTCTTTCTCTTTCTAAGAGACAGAGTCTCACTCTATCACCCTTGGTAGAGTGCCATGGCATCACAGCTCACAGCAACCTCCAACTCCTGGGCTTAGGTGATTCTTTTGCCTCAGCCTCCCGAGTAGCTGTGACTACAGGCACCTGCTACAATGCCCAGCTTTTTTGGTTGCAGTTTGGCCAGAGCCTGGTTCCAGCCCACCACCCTCAGTATATGGGGCCAGTGCCCTACTCACTGAGCCACAGGCTCCACCCCATTTGACTTTTCTTTTGTTCAGAGACCTGCACGATTGTGTCCGTGTGTCAGAGCAGTTACAAATAGGTTTATCAGGCCCAGAGAGCTGTTGTGCTGGAGTCCTTTGGAGTCCAGGTAGCGTTTTTAGATCCCTGCACATTATCCCTGTCTTAAATACTTACAGCAGGGCCAATGAACAAAGCTGAGTGTGGAAAGGGGTGGGAGGCAGAATTTTGTAGCAGATGCCTTCCTTAATTTTCTTAAGTGAATGAAGAATGAGACAAGTTTGTAAATCTTTCAAACTCAGAGTAGGTGCCTAGAAACTTTTATAAACTGTTGAGTTTTGAAGGTTGGGTTTTTGTAATTTTTTTTTTTTTTTTTTTTTTTTTTGCGACAGTCTCACTATGTCACCCTCGGTAGAGTGCCATGGTGTTACAGCTCACAGCAATCTCCAACTCCTGGGCTTATCCGATTCTCTTCCCTCAGCCTCCTGAATAGGTGGGAGTATAGGCGCCCGCCACAACACTCGGCTATTTTTTTGTTGCAGTTTGGCTGGGGCCGGGTTTGAACCCGCCACCCTCAGTTTATGGGGCCGATGCCCTACTCACTGAGCCACAGGCATCACCCCGGTTTTTGTAATTTTTTTACCCCTGGGAAGTAGAACTGGTAAATAAGTTAGATTTGTGGCTTTACAATGCAGAGGTATGAAAAAAAAAAAAAAAAAAAAAAAGAATGAAATTAGGGAACACACAGCATGGTTTTAATTAAGCAGTTATAAATTTCCCTGTTTGTTTTCTGAAATGTAGTTTCTTAAAAGTTGGAATAGAAATTTTAGACAAGGATTTTCTCTCACTCAAGGCTTGCCAATGAGACATTATGGTTTATATTAATGATAATTACCAAATATTTGGTCGAGTGTATTAACATAGTTTTATGATGTTTGGAAATGAGACAGTTGGATCCATTCTCTGGCTGGTTCAGTGTGTCTTGCAATACACTGACACATCACTTTCTTCCTCTTAACAACCAGTCTCCTTTTAAACACAGCTTCATTCCCTAATGAGTTTTCATCATTAGGGTCCCATGAGTACCATTAACCTAAGGGATGCAACTCAATTATCTGTAAATGATTTAAAATAACCTAATAGATTTCCTATTTGGAGAGATTGGTGTCTAGCTTTTCTTGAATTGTTTTTTCCTCTATCCATCTAGTGAGTAAGTAAATGCATCCTTTTGGTAACCATTTTGCCTTTGTCCCAGGTATTATCAGTAATAATTTTTTTCTTAACAGTTTCATTATCTATAACTATAGGATATATAATTTTTATTTTTAAAATTTTATTGAAGACATAATTGATATACATAAAACCTATACATTTAAAGTGTACAATTTGATAAGTTTTGATACATACCCAGAAAATCATCATCAAAATCAAGATAATTAATATATCTATTGCCCTCAAAAGTTTCTGCAGGCCCCTCTGTAGTCATTCCTGCTTATATCTCCCCATAATTCTAATCTCCTGGCAACCACTGCTCTGCTTTGTGTCACAATAGATTCACTTGCATTTTCTAAAATTTGTGTCAGTGAAATCATGCAATCTGTGCATTTTGTTCCCAGTCTGGATTCTTTCACTCAGTAGTTCTTGTTGGATCCGTTCACGTTGTGCTGTGTGTATGCCAGTAGTTCACTCCTTTTGTTGCTGAGCAGTTTCCGATAGATGGGTATACTGCAAAGTATTTATTCAGCTGTTGGACATTAGGATTGTTTCTATAATAGTTTTTAGTTATTACAGTCTGTGATGAGTACTCATGTATGTACAGATGCATACTTTCATTTCCAGGGTAAATACCTGTTTAACTTTTTTTTTTTTTTTTTTTTTTTGAGGCAGGGTCTCTTAGTTGTTTGTGCTATCTAATTTTTAAAAATTGTTTCTAGGACACCCAGATATTCACAGAATGCTCTTACCTAACATCTCCTTGCTTGAGCCAGTGCCATTTTTTGAAGTCTGAGTTTTTTACCTGTGACTCAGCACTGCTACTCTGTGGCAGATCCTTTTACAATTTGGGGTAGAATAAATATTATGTGATATTTATGTCATTAATAAGAAATTCCATATATAACTTCAGCATTAAATAATCCAAGGTTCTGTAAACCAGTTGGCCTTAGTAACCTATTTGATGTACCCCACACAACATCATTCCAGTTGAACTTTTTAGATCTTGGTTTAGGCTAAATTGTTAATGTTAGCTTGTCTTTTATTGAACATTTTCCTACATTTTTGGTTAGCTTTTCCTTTAGTTTTCTTTTTGTCTTTTTCTCTTTTCTTCTTTTAAAATTCACTCAAGTGCAAAAACACTCAAAAAAAAAAAAAAAATTTGGTGTCAGTGACCCAGGATAATAAATTCAGACCTAAGTAAGTTGATGTAATTTCAGGACTGCTTTCTAGAAATCCCGAGACCTGCTCTTAAAAATGATTTTGGTAAACCTTAGATGAAACCTGAATTTTTGTTTATCTTTTATGGATTGAAGATGAAAGAAAAAATGTTATTTCACTCTGCTTTTCTACTAGTTTTATTTATGCTTTACTCATTTGTATTTTGAACAAGTTTAAATTTACATAAAAACAAGAAAGGAGGTGGTAAATATTATATTTCTCTCATCTCTCTGTACTATCTTGAGAAAGTGGAACAGGACTCGGAAAATGAGCTGGCACTCTTAATTTTTTCATTTAGCCTTCATTTTCTGAGAGTATCATTACTGTGCTCAGAGGCAGCTTATCTCAAAATTGGAAGAGTCATTAAAACTGAGCCTTGCAGTTTCCTGGTTTTGCCGTGATAATGAGCCCCCTGCCTCTCCTCTGAATGGAGTTGATGATTTTTCAGCTCTGTATTTAGAGAATTTAGAGTGGAAGGTGCACTAATGCGGCACTGTCTTATTAAAAATGAGGAAATAGTGAGCCGTCCAAAGTTCTGTCTTTAAGGAGGTTTGGCATCTCGAAAGTCTGGGATTTTCGTAATCTTTGTCAATTTATGGGTTTCTCTTGATAGAAGTAGTCAAGGAATTATTTTTGAAGCACTTACCACAAAGAATTAAATTGACCCACGTTAAAAATGCACATTGGTTTTGATTTCATTTGCCTTTACAATCCTTGTAAGTAGATTTGTGATTAAAAGGGAGTGTAAAGAACTCAGAAATCACCAAAACATACTGACTCTGAATCGCCTCCCCTCAACACATTGCAAATTGTAGGATCTGTTGTAAGATCTTTATCCACACTAGAAATTATGGTGATATTTTATTTTTTTATGGTGATTTGTTATATGTTAAGCATTAGATAAGGAGTCTTTGCCTTGGTGAAGTTTTTGATTAAATTAATATATGATTAGAGAAAGTGAATTTTATAATTATAGGATTTAGTACTTTTAATAAAATGTGTTTTTAAAATTTCTAAGCATATTTTATAGTAGAAAATCATTTATAGGTTAAGGGGTTCATTATGATATTTCGGTTTGTTCATTTTTAGTCACTTTAACTTTTTTGTTTTGTATTATTTCAAAAAGTCTGTTTTTGCAGATTTTTATGGTGGGAATTAGTCATATTTATAGTCTTTCTGTTTTTCCATTGGATGTGCTAATTGAGTCAGTTTGGGCTTATTGAGGAGTTTACTAATTCTGAATGTTATTTTATTAAATAAAGAAAACCTATTGAATCATGATATTCTCTCTTTTTCTTTCCCTCCTTCTTTTTTGTAGCCAACACATATCTCTTTATGGTACAAGCTCGAGGTATAATGTTGAGAGAAAATGTGAAAACAATAGGTCATATGATCAGGCTGTACACAAATAAAAACAGTACACTCAACGGTACAGGTAAGACTACTTTCTGCTTAATTTTGCTTTGCTTCCACTTCTTACATATACCATTGTAGTCACAAAGCAATAAACCAAATCTTTCAAACCCTGGTTTTGCCTTTAGGTAACTGAGTTAAAGATGAAAGGGTCTTCTATACTGAGTGTAGTGGTGGATTATTTTACTGTGCAAATCAGGACTGTCATTACCTCCTTTAGGATGTATAAAGGTGTGCTCATAAAAGTGATGGTTTTTTATAAAACTAAGTCAATTCTTGCAAACATAAAGTAAACAAAGTATTTTTTTTCAATTTACCCATTGCATTTAAGAGAAATTAACCACCACGCATAATTTATTCATCTTGGCCATACTAACAGCTCTATACTTATTCTGTTTCCTGAAATGTTTTTCCAATTAGGTCTAGAAAATACTTGTTTTGAACTATGGGAAATTCTTAATATTTTTATGGCCTTTTTAAGGGGTTAAAGGAGAGATTTTATAAAACTAAAAACCGGTAACTGTTCTTGTCCTTGTAAGATTTTATCTGGAAGTAGACTATCCATTAGAATCACTGATGGTTAGAATCTAACAGAATGATTCCGTGATGGTAGAATTGATGTAAGTGGATTTAACTGTTGTGGAAGAATGCTCACCTCCCTTCATGACAGTGTTGCTGCAGTGTCCCCCAAAGTATTGTTAGGTGTTACTTTAAAGGGTTCAGTGGATTGTCACTTGTCGCACCTTCTATATTCTCATTTTACAGTTTTTGACCGGGGCTGGGCTTGAACCCACCACCTCCGGCATATGGGGCCAGCACCCCATGCCTTTGAGCCACAGGTGCTGCCCTATATTCTCATTTCAAACAGTTAAAAATAAATATTTACTTTGCGTCACCAGTTCTTTATGCTACTGTAAACCTACACATGCTCTCTCCTTACTCCCAACCTAGGTGTTCTTTCGTAAATGTATGTTAAGGTGGGTAACAGTTCCAGACCCTTCTGAGAATTTGGGACTCTGACATATTGATTCTCAATTGAATGTCACTTGTGCTTTAACAGAATCCCTTCTGGTCATTTATCTAATTTATGATGCCACAATTAAAAACACTCTTGCTTTCTCCTAATTTTTTAACTTTAAAGGACTTTAAGAAGAACTGTCTCAACATAGTTGATATTAAAATACTACAGTAAAAGTTTTACTAACTGCTCTTTTGCATTAAAGAGTCTTCTGAATAGTAGGTCAGTTTCAGAAGTTAAACATTTTTAATGCTTCTGTGCTAGTTAAATAAGCTGATTGTAAAAATGTTCATTAAAAGTTTGTTGAACTAAAAAGAAATAAGCATTGTTAAGTTAGTGTATTTGTGTGAGTACTACAAATTAGTGCATTATCAAGGTGTTTTTCCTGGGGTAGGAGTAAATTATACGTGGGGGCTGAACTTGATTAGCAGAAACCATTAGTTGGGCAAGTTAAACCTTCCCTCTAGCAGCCTGTATGCACCCCACCCCCCAAATGAAAAAGGAAGATCCTTTTCTCCTTTTACCAGCTCATATTTTCAATAAAAACCAAAGAACCAATGCATACTTTGATTGAAATTTGCTGATTTTGCCAGGCACGGTGGCTCATGCCTTTAATCCCACGACTTTGGGAGGCCAAAGTGGGACGGTCACTAGCTCAAGACCAGCCTGGGTAACATAGTGAGACCCTGTCTCTACAAAAACTTTAGAATAAACACGAGGAGGGAGAGTTGACCTGAGTGAAAATGGTGGGAAATGAAGACGAGGGACATGAAGGACACTGAATACACATGAGATGGGAGGTAGGACGGCGTGGAGAGGACGCATGACAGCTGCAGCCAGCTCCTGGACCGTGGAAACAGCTGCATTTACACAGTGTCTTAACAGGGTTAAGGGTTACACAAATCTTAGCCCATGAGGTAGAGATCAACCTTAAAGAGTAAAAACTGTGTGTTTGCCCATAACAAGGAGAGTATGCATGGGCTGTGTGACTTCTGGCAGGTGGAAAGAATGCTATGAAAGGAGGAAATGTGGTTGGGCGTCACTCACAGTGGTGCATGCCTGTGGTCCTAGTTACTTGGGAGGCTGAAACAGAAGGTCCACTTGAGCCCAAGAGTTGGAGGTTGCAGTGAGCAATGATCCTGCCCCTGCACTCCAGTCTGGGTGACAGAGCGAGATCCTGTTCCAAAAGAAAAGAAAAAAAAAATTGGCTAACTTCCATGAACCTTTAAACACTTTTCATATGGTTCCTTCACTGATAGGCAGCAAAACTATTCTCCAAAGTCATATCATCAGTTAGGAATTGGGTTTGGTTGTAACAGAGCTGACTGCAGAGGCTGTTGCTTCTCATGTAAAAGAAGTCTGGAAGTTGGGTGTCTGTGAGTGTTGTGGAGGCTCCCTAAAGTAAGTTGTCACGTGCTTGTCACGGTTAATACACAATCTAAGATGGGACTGCTCACGCTCCAGACTTTGTGTTTGTACTTGGGTCAGTAGGAAGGAGGAAAGGAACAGGGAAGAAAAAATAGGTGCCTCCTTTCAAAGAGCTTCCTCAGAGGTCCCAGAGTGTTTCTCTGTACATCTCGTTGGCCAGAACCTAATTGCATGGCCATCTGCAGTGACACTGGGAATTACCATCTCTGAGCTGGGCGTGCTGGAGCCCTGACTGAACCTGGGGTTCTGTTATCTAAGGGAAAAGGGGAAATGGGATTAGAGTGAGCAATTAAGATACTCTGCCCTATTTATTTAGCCAGTGGGAATAGAATTATCATAGTTAGTATGTTTAACTAGATATTGGAGATGCACCTTTAAGAACATTCCCTCTTTATGTCTAGGCATCTGGGAGAGATGGAAATGTAAATATTTACAATGCAGCTGGTTATTTCTGCCAAAAAAGATATATAGATATAATCTACCAAAAAGGAAATGATGGCTTATAAGCCATAGAAAGAGAGAACTGAGCCCTAGGGGAGACTTGATTAATGTGTAGTGGCTCATTTAAAATGGAACACCAGGCTCGGCACCAGTAGCTGAAGCAGCTAAGGCGCCAGCCACGTACACCAGAGCCGGTGGGTTCAAATCCAGCCTGGGCCATCAAACAACAATGACAACTACAACCAAAAAAAAAAAAAAAAAAAAAATAGCCAGTTGTTATGGCAGGCGCCTGTAGTCCCAGCTACTTGGGAGGCTGAGGCAAGAGAATCACTTAAGCTCAGGGAGTTGGAGGTTGCTGTGAACTGTGATGCCATGGCACTCTATGTAGGGTGACAGCTTTAGGCTCTGTCTCATAATAAAATAAAATAGAACACTAAATGGTCATAATATTCATAACTACATTTGATTTCAAAAAGAGGTTGTCAATCCTATACCTGTGTTAAATAGATATATAATATTTTGATATATAATTTTGAAATTTTATATTCTCATAATCAGGTGAGCCTTTCCTTGTAGCCTACAGGAAAACAAGATATATTTAGTACATAATTACTGAGGAAGATGGTAAGGGTCATGTAGTATTAGGAGTTGGTGGGTTTGTTAGAAATAACCCAGCACACTTCTTACAAAGTGAGTCTCTCAGACATGACCAGCCTGAAATGACGAGTTAGTGGTAAATAGACTAGAATTCTCACCACGTTTCTACCACTTGTTTTAAGCTGCCCTTTTTGCAGGAAAAATGAAGCCGTTAAGTGTCTTTTAGTCCTGTTCTCCTTTTCTTTTAAGGGTCAAAGTCTATTGAGAGCTTAGTGGGGGAATCTGTCTAGCAGTTTTCATTTTGTGTTTCCCTTTTTTTTTTTTTGGTTTCAGTTCTGCTTTTAATTTTGGTTTTAATTGTTTTTAGAGATGGAGGGTCTCACTCTGTTGCCCAGGCTAAAGTGTAGTGGCAGCTCCTTTTATGTAACCTTGTACTCTTGGGCTCAAGGAATCCTTCTATCTCAGCCTCCTGAGTAGCAGGGACTACAGGCATGTGCCACCATGCCTGGCTAATTTTTTTAATTTTTGAGAGGTGGGATCTTGCTCTGTTGTCTAGGCTGATCTTGAACTCCTGGCCTCAAGAGTTTCAAAGTGTTTATGGCCTGAGCCACCAAGTCCTTCCTTAGCTGTGGTTCCAGAAGGGAGCAATCAAGCAGAAGCCCAGAACTCATTTTGTTCTCATCCATTCATTAGATGAAATAATGTCTACTTCGAATAGCATCGGTTATGCATAGCTTTTTAAAACTGTTGCAAAGCAGTGTTTATACTCGATGACATTGCTCATCTAAGCACTTTTGTGGGAATAGAGATTTTGTGGGTTTATTACAGGATAGTCTCCCAAAGCTTAACTCATGATTGGCTGTATGATCATTTGTGAAGTGTTTATTTGCAGTATGATCCTATTATGCCATAGATGCGTTAGTAGATGCTAGAAATCAAAGACAGTTTAATTTCAATTAAAAGATACTGAGACTAGTGGCTGGGGTGGTGGGTAGACTTATATAAACATAACACATTGGGACAATATAAATACCCCTGGACAAAGCACTCCTTCAGGGAATGTGTAGGCATTTTTCTCAGTCCGGCAGTGAGTTGAGCTCCTTATGATCACTGATAGTGATGTGGCCAAGAATAACACATTCAGCTCTAAAACTTCCTATTTCAAGGAAGTGAGTATATTGAAATTATATGACTTTAAGGTTTTAAAAAAAAAATTAATGCTTTAAAAACCGATAAAGGTTATGAGTGTGTTCTTTTGTGACTCAGTCATTCTAACACCAAAATAAAAAGTGAAATCATTCTCTTTGTCTTTCCTGTTGCTGCTGGACTCCTCAGGGGGAATGATTAGTTTGTTTTACAGAAATGTCTAGAGAGCTTAAAGTTTCTGTAAGTTAGATGTGGGTTTACAGCATGTGGCTATAAGAGGAGGGGCCCAAGCGTTAATGGTAAGAATTGATAAATTATGCAAGGTAAGAAAATACTCTTATTTAATGTTAACACATGATATTGAGAAATTACTTGAGGATTGCATGAAAATGTAAATAGTTTTCTGCCTCAGGATTATGAGAAAATGAGTCTGTGGAGTATGTAAGGCAGTTGGCCCCCAGGGACAACCTTATTCTTTTTTAGAAAATTTCTTAACAATCACATCATTTCGTGTAGATAGCCCATCTGTTCTTTTGGGTGGTACCTGCAGAGAAAGCTGTAAGATGTACTCTGTGTGAGTGTGTGTGTGACAGAGCCACCTAACGTGTGAAGAACCTTGACATTCAGAATTTATTATGTTAACCTTTATTTATTCATATTGAAAAGAAAACTGTGTGAATAGCTTTCTTACATTCTTATGTACTAATTTCATTTTTATTTACTTATTTATTTTTGAAACAGAGTCTTGCTCTGTCACTTAGGCTAGAGTGCTATGGCCTTAGCTTAGCTCACGGCAACCTCAAACGCCCAGGCTCAAATAATCCTCTTGCCTCAGCCTCCTGAGTAGTTTGGACTGCAGGTGCCTGCCACAATACCCAGTTAATTTTTCTATTTTTAGTAGAGATGGGGTCTTAATCTTGCTCAGGCTGGTCTCGAACTCCTAAGCTCAAGCCTCCTAGAATGCTAGGATTATAGGCATGAGCCACCCTGCTCAGCCGCTATGTATTTTAATTGTAGAAAAGGATTATAAAAAAAATAGTCCCATCTCCATCCTCAGAGTCCTAATCCTTAGGGAAAACTACTTTTAATTGTTAACAGCTTATTCTGTATGCATCTTCACATGAC
Source organism: Loris lydekkerianus (assembly GCA_963574355.1). Classification (NCBI taxonomy): domain Eukaryota; kingdom Metazoa; phylum Chordata; class Mammalia; order Primates; family Lorisidae; genus Loris; species Loris lydekkerianus. The sequence continues at coordinate 12,939 of CAUYPK010005490.1, read as the reverse complement.
CCTTTTGGACTGTATGAAAGGGTTATGGCATTAGGAAGGTTGAGAGCCACTGCTGTAAAGAGTATGCAGAAGTAGATAATGGTTGGTTGGTTGCTTTCCCTGAGTCAAGTAGTCGTTGTCGTACTTTTTGTGCATCTTTTTATTTTTATTAATGTTACTTGTTAACTTTTTCCCCTTCTTTTTCTGAGCTATCTATATAGTTATCTTTGATTTTTCCTAAGCTCTCTCGGCATGTAGATGGAGGGTTTTTGCAATTTCCATGCCATGGTCTTCTCTCTTCCAGTGTTGCTTTTTAGAATTCTTGTGGCCATTCTGATTGCAGTTACTGTACATGGACCAGTGTTTTCCTTCTGGGCTCTTTTTGGTTTGGTTTTCTTCTTTTGCTCGGTACAGTTGGGCCTATCATTGTGGAAACCTTTATACTTTAGTTCTATAAAATATTCCTTGGTTATTTCTTTGATTATTTGTCTTCCTGCCATTTTTCTCCTCTTCTTTTTGGAATTCCTATTTTGTAGATTTTGTGACTCTTGAAAGAATCCTCTAATTTTATTTCTATTTATTTATTTATTTATTTATTTATTTTTGCTCTTGTTTTCTAGTTCTTTTTCTTTTCTTTCTGCCTTCTGGGAGATTGCTTTGACTTTATTATAATCTTTGGATTTTTTTTTTAACTTTGACAGACCAATTCTTAATTTTTAAAAATTATTTTTAATTTTGAGTTTTTTCTTTCCTAACTGTATCCTTATCTTCCTTTTAAATGAAAAACCCAGAATGTTATTCTTGTTGATGGAAGATAAGTAAGCAACTCCAAGATATAAATCAATGAATATGACCAAAAGCTGTCACAAAACTCATAACAATAGTGATCTTAGCCGTTTTGCGTGGGAGGGAAGCCTAATTCATGCTTGGAGCGCTCACTCAGATACATATGGGTGAGACATAGAATCTGGGCTGCTAGGGGAGTTTCTGTGGTCTTGGCCTGTTGCTGGGCATACACAACACGTAGTGCCCACTGAATCCCCTGTCACCCTGATGAGAGGGAAGGATATTCCTTGTGAGATGCTTCCCAGGGCTCGTCCAGGCAGAGACACTGGGGAGGCTTCTCACTGGGGCTTTCCCACTCCTGGTGGAATAGGCCTTAGCAGTTTGACTATCATTGGTCTTTGTCATGTTGGGTCTTCTGGCAATACGGTTATCTCATCACTTTAGTAATGCCTGTAAAATTCATAACTGTGATTTCTGTGGAGTCCTTTGCAATTGGACTTTCTCCTGTGGCTTTTTTTTTTTTTTTTTTTTTGGAGACAGAATGTCACTTTTTCACCCTCAGTCAGACTCATGGGCTCAAGTGATCCTCTTGTCTCAGTCTCCTGAGTGACTACAGGTGCCTACCACAACACCCTGCTATTTTTTTTACAGATGGGTCTTCACTTTTGCTCAGGTCTCAAACTCTTGAGTTCAGGCAATGCACCCCCCTCGGCCTCCCAGAGTGCTAGGATTATAGGCGTGAGGCACTGAACCCGGCCCTCTCCTGTGGCTTGTCTTTCTTGGTACCAGGCCTGGAGTCTTTGTCCACCCCCAGCAACCTCTGCTTAGCAGCCTTGGTGGGGCCCTCTTCATCAGACGGGCTTGGAAGTGGGGTGGTGTCTGTGCTCTGAAGGATGGTCCTGGTTCCCAGGCTGCATCCCTCTCAAGTCCATTTATATAATGAATGAATATTCACATTAGGTAAAGGTATGCAGGAGAGGGGCTTAGTTTTCTTTGGCCTTCCTCACATACTTCATATCCAGTCTGCAAGATTGTGCCATTATTCCATATGTCAAAGACTTAGCTTTTATAGTCTGTGTCGTTGGAGAAGATTACTGAAGATTGAAAGAATATGTTCGCATTTTCCTGAAGTGTCTGCTGGAGTTTTGTTTTCTGTGGTTCGTGCTTTGTGATTCAGGAGACAGTAGTTTAATTAGCTGCTTCCATCTCTTGTTTCTTACTTACTGGATGTTGATTTCGTTCTCCTACGCTGCCTTCCACTGCACAGCAGGAAGCCAGCCTGGCAGTTCCAACATTGGCATCTCAGAACTTTGCTCCAGAAAGGGACTGAAATGTGCTCTCTCTGGTTCCGTGTTTAAACCTGTGACTCTCATGGGTCAGATGCTCATCTCTAAAACAGTTATTCAATATTTATGTGGGCCCAAGATGGTTCCAAGCACTTTATACATTTTATCTTATTGACATCTGACACTGACATAGGCATGGATGAGAAACAATGTGTGCCTTACCCTGTATCACACAGCTAGTTCATGCTGGAGCAAGGGTTTGAAGTCAGGCATTTGACTTTGGTGCTTTAAACCTGTGGTCCCCAACCAGGGTCGGTGGCTTGTTAGGAACAGGCTGGACAGCATCATTGCCTGAGCTCCTTCCACCCCCATAGAAAAATTGTCTTCTGTGAAGCCAGTCTCTGCAGCCAAAAGGGTTCCAGTCTGTGGCCTGTTAGGAACCAGGGCACACAACAGGAGGTGGGTGGTGGGCGAGCTGGCAAAGCTTATCTGTATTTACAGCCACCCTCTGTTGCTTGATTCACCGGTTCTGTCAGACCCACCCAACCCCCAATCTGTGTAAAAGTTGTCTGCTATGAAACTGGTCACTGGTTTCAAAAAGGTTGGGAATCACTACTCTAAACCGTCTTATACGTGGTGTGACTTGCAGACTCTAAAGATAATGGTCCTAATGTAAATAGCTCCAGGGCTCCCCAGGGGCTGCAGCCCATGGGCTGGGAATGACTAATTTAAACGTTTAGAATGGGCAGCGTTACAGAAGTAAGTTGAGTGGGTAAATCTCAGTTTCTGAAGTGTGAGGTGGTGAGAAAACGTTACTCCCACCCCTCTGCTCTGTGGATACTAGTAGTGGCACACTGCGCTCTGAGATGGCTAGGAACGCCCGTGGCTGTGTGACAGTGCAGAGGATTCCCTGTTGTACTTTCACACTACTTTTAGATCTGGCTCAGCCAGGGAAGGGGTGGGAGCAGGTGTTCTGCTGCTGTTGCAAATGGGACTGCTGTGTTTGCGTGCAAGGATAAGGGCTTGCTGCTCTCTAGACTTCTCTTGGGAAGTCATGCTGAGAGGGCCCTTCCAGCAGCAGTTTCTTTTCTCTAGTTCTGTATAGGTAATTGCTTTTAAGTACTACTATAGATCGAATATGATAGTTTTCTCACAGTGACACTGACACATTTCCACTAGGAGCAAAGCAAAAGGCAGTTTTTTTGGTTGTAACTTTTCTCTCTCTCTCCAAGATTATCCTGAAGGCAATAATTCAAGTGATTACCTTGTTCAAACAACAACTTACCTTCCGGAAAACTTCACGTACTCACCATACCTCCCCTGCCCAGAAAAGCTGCCTTACATGCGTAAGTGTGGTCTAATTTTGACTTGACTGTTTACTTGTGTTATAATAAAATCAAAAAACCCACAGGATTGGAGTGCATCAGGATCAGGTCATTACTGTGGGTGCAGATGTTCATTTTATATAGCATGTTATTTGACTTTTTTTTGAGGGGGTAAAGCACTTTTTATAGGGGAATGATTGAGAAGCTGATGAAAAATTACAAAAATGAAGATGACAAACACCCATTATTTCTCACACCAGGGTTTAAAAATTAGTACTTTGGCTTCTAAATTCCTTTAAAAGAGTGTTTAGGAGAGTAATTAATGTGTAGTTTCACTTTGAATATGTTAGAACGTTGCAGATTAGCCCGAGGTCTTTTTTGACTACCCTTCTTTTCCTCACAAATAACCTCATGTCTGTTGTGAATTTGCTATATATTCTTACAGGTTACAAAAATTATTTTTTTACACAGCTGTACATGTAGAAAATATATATTGCTACAGATATTCTAAGAATTTATGTAAGTGGTCTTATACATTACATTTTATTCTGAAACTTGCTTCTTTTACTTAATTTTTTGAGAACTATCCATGTTGTTAACCTATAGATCTAATTTATTTCCCCTCTTACTGCATAGCATATCTTCGTATAAGTGTATAACGTTTCATTATTTCATTTACCTCTTTCCCTGCTGATGAATATGTAGGTCACTTCTGCTTCTTTTGCTATCACAAAATATAATAGCAGGTTTTTTGTTTTTTTTTTTTTTTTGCTACAAAGAGCAACGTAGCACAGACTGTCTGGCGCAAACGTGCATGCGTACTTGAGGGCTGATGCCTAGCACTGGAATCGCTGGGTAGTCGGCTTAGTTTTCCCAGAATGTCTCAAATTGCTCTCTAACAGCAAAGCATGAATGTACCATTTTGATATTGAAGGACTATTTGTTTGTTTGAGACGGGGTCTCATTCTGTTGCCCAGGCTAGAGTGCTGTGGCACCAGCCCTCCTGGGTTCAAGTGATCCTCCTGCCTCGGCTTCTGGCGGACAACAGGCATCCAGCGCAACGCCTGACTAAGTTTTCTACTTTTAGTAAAGATAGGGTATTGTTTCGCTCAGGCTGGACTCAAACTCCTCACTTCAAGGGATCCTCCTGCCTCGACTTTCCATCGTGCTAGGATTATAGGTGTGAGCCACCTCATCGGCCCTTATATTAATGGACTTTTTAATTTTGCTAATCTTTTAGCTTAATAAATGATGGTTTCAATTTCTCATGGTTTCAATTTCACGTGTTTGTATTCTTAAATTTTCTCTCCTGTGACTTGCTGTGTCATGGCTCTTATCCGTTCCTTGGTGGTTGTTAGGTGTTTACATTGACCTGTAGGAATTCTTTATACTCTGGCCGTGACCTGGGTCAGCTGTGTGTGTTGTAAGAATCTTTTTACAGCCCGGGACTTGTCTGTTTGTTTATGGATTCTTTTATTTTGTGTAAGTTAGAAATTATGATATTTTTAATCATATCCATCAATTCATTTAAAATTTTTGCTTTTTTTTTTTTTTTTTGGTCTTAAGAAAGCTTTCCTTGCCCCAAGAAAAATAGCTTTACTTCATTCTAATAATTTTATTACTTTGTTTTTAACTTTTGTGTCTGTGTGGTGCTTTAAACATATAGTTTTTAAAAATTATGAAGTGGATACATTATCATTATTTTGAAAACCCCCACTGTACTGTACTCTCAGGACTCAGAAGCCACCATGGCGGTAATTTTGGCATTTTTTTCTTTGTGAGTTTTCCCTGCCCCTGCCCCTGCCACATGATTTTAACCATACTCTGTACAGGTAAGTTTACCTCTTGATTTTTATATAATTAAAGATTTAAATAAACATTTTTAACTGCTTGTGTATTTAGTATCTAAATGAGTTTTATATGTCTTTTCATCCCTTTTTTAAAATCGAGAATATTAGCCTTTGCCTATCATATTGGTAGAATTTTTCAGTTCATTGTAGGTAGAGATAGGTATTTACAATAAAAAGGAAGATTGGCCTTTCAATATATAAGGCCATGGTTTTCAAACTTGAGGGTGCATTAGTATCACCTGGATGGTCTCGTGAAGCACAGCTTTCAGGCCCCACCCTCAGAGTTTCTGATTTCATAGCTCTGGAATAGGGCTGAGAATCTTCATTTCTGACAAGTTCTTTGAGATGATGCTAATACTGATGGGCCAATTTTGAGACTCACTGACCCACTCATCCCCGGCTACACAGTAGAAGCACCTGGGCAGCTTTTAGAATTCATGGCCCACCCTCTAAGTTTCTGGTTTTATTGTTTTCACCAGGTCCTGGACCCATGTATTTTAAAAATAAAATTCTCAGGTGATGCTTATCTTGTTATCTCTTTGCTGTCCCATAATAGAAAATGGAGCTCAGTGATTTCTGGCTTTTTGCAAATACTTTATTATTGTAGACGTGTTCTCCTAAAAATGAATGTTTTTTCTATGTGATACTGAAACTAGGTAATGTTCTGCTGAAATATTGATTACAATAATTTCATTTCATAATTCTCACGCAGAGGTTCATGGTGTTAGAAAGTCTTGCTGTTCTTGGTTCAGTTGCCATTTTCATAATGAGTGCTTTATGAGTACTCATTAGACTCTGTTTGAAAGTGCCTGGTGGCCAGGCCCTTTTGCTGGCACTTGTCACCTGCCATCCACTAGCACATGAACTGCCATGAGAGCCTGTGGGACGTGTGGCTGTTGTGAGCTGCCTTTCCACTGGGGGTCTTGGCGCTACTGTTCCTCTCTGCTTCCCTCAGAGTCTTTCATTCTTTTATAAGAGGATCACACTGGTGTGGCTAGCCATCCTGTCACAGCACATCCCACTCCTGTGTATCCAGGGCAACAGAGTTATTTGGTAGAAAGTATAGCCATACCAGATAATGCTTTGGAAAGGAGCCATGGGTGCAGCCAACGTGACAAGGCTTCCACCAAGCGGCCCTTGTGTGAGCTGCTCAGTACAGACCTTCAGTAGTCATGTGACCTCTGCAAAGTGGAGCCTTAGTTTACCTATCTGTAAAACCTGGAGTTATCATAGCATCTTCATTCAGAGTGTTGTGAGGACAGGATGGACCACAGCACTTAATGCTTACTAGGAGTTAACCTTCTCCTTTCTTCTTTGAATGATGGAGTCTACACTTTACAATAATCAAGGGAGCGAGAAACCTACAAGAAATGTGTGGAGTTAAAATTTATTCTTAGTTATGCATCTTTAATTTTTTTTAATTAATAGGATATTTTCTGATGATGGTAGAGAAAAATTTGATAAAATACCTAAGAGTAACATCTTGTTATATCACACAAAATAATTGAATATGATACTTCCTCAAATAATACTTAGGAGGGAACCATGTAAGAATGAGATCTACTTGGATGAAAACCATTCGAATATGAGTAATATTTATTTATAATCACCAAAAGCGAATTCAAGGCTTAAAATTGGTGTGTTTTGATTATCTAGCCATAAATCCTTTTTGATTTTTCCCTAGTGTAGCAGTGGAACCATTGGCAGGACATTTCCATAAAGTGTGAATTTTCCAAATGGGAATTCAGATAAAATGCATTTCAGGGATTTCAACAGTGTTTGATCTTGAATAGTGGTCAATGACATCATAAAATCTATTTTGCTGTGTGTTATTTATATGAAGAGTATGAGTGAATTCTTCTTTTTATTGTTAGTGTTTATAGATGTTCCATAGGGCAAACTTATTTCAGCTTTATTGAAGTTATATAAGAGTCTTTGTGCTAACAGAATAAAATAGAAGTTTCGCCTTATCTAGGGCTGAAAAGTAATAAGTGCTTAGCATGGATGTTTTGATTTTGATTTTTCTGGGTGAGGTAGAAATGGAGAATGTCAATTGTATATCCTGTGTTAAAATGAAAATAGACTTCACCTTTAGCTTTCCTATATTTTAATTCTTATTCAAATAGAATACGTTTGCAGTGACCTTTATATATTCCGTCCTTACTGTTTGCAGAATAGTTTTCTGTATGGTTTAACCCTGATAGTTTCTGTAGTTGCTAACATTATGAATGTAACAAACGCAAGGGCTTTTTGAGATGAATTTAAATAATTCACATGAAAATCAGCAAGGAGGGAAAATATAAGCAACTAAACTTCAGAAAAGCTCAAGTGGTTTTTGTTTATTGTAAAAAAGAGAGGCGGGAGCCCTTTTAGAATCAATAAGCCTGTGTTGGTTGAATAGCAGCTATGGGATGGGCCCCATGTTATGGAGCAGGCAGGGAGGAGCAAAGTGAATGTGGCTATATGTGTCCCAGCCCCGAGCAGGTGACACACCCAGACAAAGGGCTGCTGTGAAAAGGGTACAAATACAAAAAGGAGATGGCAGTTCATTCTGGAAGGAAAAGGGAGACATCAGAGAGAAGGGACCTTGGAACTGGGTCTTGAAGATACTGAGAGAGAACAGCACCAGGGCAGGAGGAGGCCTGTGTGTTCTGGGAGTGGAGAGTGGTTGGCTTCATCTGCGGAGGGTGTGTAAGGGGGGGCATGTGGGAAATGAAGCTGGGCAGCAGAAGGGTTTTGCATAAAGGACTAAGGAATCTGAGGGCCACATGGCTACATGAATCTCTCGATGCCCAGGAGATGGGCTTGGGAGGGAGCGGAGCCCCTGAACTTCTCTAGGAAGGGTTGGTTTGTGAGCCTGTGCGCATGTGAGAGTTGAGAGTACTTGATTTTCACAGGGTCTCAAGGCAAAAAAGGGTAAACCCAAGCCAGAAACAAAAAAACCTGCTTTGGGGAAGTGGAGAAGCATTGAAGGCTTTAGGCAGACGAATGATGGAATAGGATTGTATTTGAGAAGGATTGTTCAGATGAGAAGCTGAAAAATGGGTGAAGTCCTGCAATCAGGGGGACTAATGAGGCACTTACTACATTGAGCTGAGAGGAGACAACAAGCTCAGGGAAAGAGGTAGAGGCACAAACAGGAGCTCTGGGGCGTCACTGGCCAGGTGCAGCAACCAGCTGAGGGAGCTAGGTTCATTTCTAGGTTAATGACCGGGTGACCATGAGGCGAAACAAGCATTGCAGGGTCAGCTTCACGTTTGGAGACTTCACCTTTAGCTTTCCTATCTTTTAATTCTTATTCAAATAGAGAGAACCATACACAGGGAAGGAAAGTGGGTATTAAGAACTAACTGTGTATTGTGCTCAGATTAGGAGACAAGAAATTGGGCTGTACTGAGGGCTGTTATTTTGGGTCATCTGCATGTGGGTCACCTTTTGCACGAGTGTCCTAAAGACTTATTTTAGCACCGGCTGGAGCCAGGGAGTGGAAATGCAGGTAGGAGGGAAGCAGGAGTGAGACAGGAGTGGACGGCCAGCTCTGCCTTCCTAGTCGTTCATTGACTCATTCATCCTGTGTTCAGGCGTCGCCCTTGCCATTGGGGATGTGTACACTCTCTCTTAGTTTAAAATGCTTAGGTTTGGTTGTTTCAAGGTAAGTAAGAAATCGCTTGTTAAGAAGTTATAAAATTCTAGAATTTGAGAAGCTTAGTAAAGTATTTGAAATAGGCAGTGTCTAATGTTGGCTTCAAAGGGGACAGTAGGTGACTCATGGCTGGATGACTCATAACTGTTCAGTCTAAAGTTGTACTGGGGAGGCAGGCAGCACAGAGGATGAGGGGAGGGAATATCCTGTCTTATCATGAAAATCCTTTTCTGGCTTTGAAAAGGAATTCACCCTAAGGGACATTTATTTCTAGGAGAAATTCAGATCTTTCTCTGACTCTGTCATCAAGAGCTTTGGGCTGTGCACATATAACACCCTGGGGCTAAAACAGAGACAAAAGCCAAAGTATCTAGAATTAGGCTTTAGATAGCAAAAAAGCAGAAACAGGCCCCAAACTAAGTAAAGAAGTCATTTAAAACTGTTATTGTATTGAGATGATAACCCTGTGCCTAGAGATTGGCCTTAAATTTGATTTGAAATGTCAGAAAAATATAAATATAGGTAACTAATATATATTGAATATTTGTTGTTTTAAGAATTATATAATCTTGGGTGGTGCCTGTGGCTCAAGGAATAGGGTGCTGGCCCTATATACCAGGGTGGCAGGTTCATACCTGGCCCCAGCCAAAAACTGCAAAAAAACACACACACACACAAAAAAACAAGTATATAATCTTAATAGAAAAATAATACCCTACATGTCATGGGATACATCATAATCAACACCACGGTAAGCCTGTCTGTTGTTTGGGCCCACGTGTGCATAACAGAGGCCAGCTCCATTCAGGTCCAGCTTCCTCACATGAGGGTCATTGCTGGATATCTCGCCAATTCAGCATTAGGGAATTACAGTAAATGTCCCGCATAGCCAGAGGTGCAGCTCAGTTGTGCTGACACGAGACAGAAAGACAGAAGCAGCTCAGCGCAGGGCACTGAGAGGGAGCTTATTTATGGCTGATGCAGATTCCGTGCTTCTCACCTTGTTCCTCCAGGTAGCTGGCAGCCCCTTTCCCCCTTCCAGTGTTTTTCAACCTTTTTTATCTCACAGCACACTTGAACCTATAGTTAAACTTCCATAGCACATTCAAATTATGTTCATCAAAAAAAAAAAAAAAAAGAAAAAGAGTATAATTAACTGTACTTTTAATTTCTTTTTAAAATAATTTAATTAATGGCCTTTAAAAATTTTCCAGGCACCCCTAACATCCTCTCATGGCACACTGCCGTGTCATGGCACACCGGTTGAAAACCACTGCCTTAGGCACTCAGTTTTCCTGCTCTTTCCTTTCTAACTCTGGCCTGTGAACATAGTAAAATTCATTATTTGGTAAATGATATTGTTTATATTTATTGGTTTATTGTGATGACACTATTAGATAAATGGATTTCAGTCATTATCTCTATTTTTTTGACTTTTAAAATCTCTAACTGGGGAAAAGAAAGCACTTGTTCCCAGTTGAAAATCTCAGATTTAGCACCAGCAGGGAATAAAGATTGAGAGTTCTCTGTCTAGCTCAGTGGATTCTTTCTCTTCAGTTGCCTTTGAAATCTCAGCATGTGAAATAAAGGGCTGCCCTGGCCTGGTTGATTTCTTCACTTCTTTACAAATGAAGAAGGCTGTGTCCTCTCCTGACTTCATTTATAGCAGGTGGATTTCAAATGCTTTTATTTATTATTATTATTTTTAGAACAGTGACTCACTCTGTTACCTAGCCTGGAGTACAGTGATGCAATCATAGCTCCCTGTAACCTTGAACTCCTGGTCTCCAGCCATCCTCCCACCTCGGCCTCCCAAAGTGCTGGTATTACAGGTGTGAGCCACTGCGCCTGGCTTTTTTAAAGCACTGCAATACTTTCTTGAGTGAAACCTGAAGGGGATACACAGAATGTAAAAGAGATGAAAGTGGCTATATTGGGGGACCCAGAGTCTTCCCTCCCCAGGCCCCAGGTTTCCTGTGAGAGAACAGTTTGGAATGCACATCATTAAGAGGTTTAGGGGTAGAGTCCTGCCAGAGTCTACAAGGAGAGGGGGCCAGTTAGGGATTAAGTACAGGCTTTATTTTAAAGGAGCAGAATGGAATCTGAACAGAAGTCAGCTCAGCTCACACAATTTCAAGGGACTTTCATTACTGTAGTTGGAATGTGGGAGGGATTCATGAGAGGTGAGGAAAGTCATCTTTCCTGCAGAGTGAGTGATGCTGTGTCCCAGACTGATTTTAGAATTACTGCCTTCCACAAAAGGTGTTAATCTTGCACGAAGGCCTTATCTCTAGAGTCAGCCAGGACCAGGGTAGGAGATCCTGATGCTTCCCAGGAACACCAGCCTTGAAGCATTTTAGGAGTGGGGGAGAGGGTTGCTGTGACCATGCTGTTTGGTCTCTGACCTGCTTTTGATCACTGCCTGTCCTCCCAGGATGGCTATACCCTTGTCAAGGTCATAGGATTTACAGGAGTATGGGAAGGGGGTTGCTGTAGTCATGCAATTTGGTATCTGGCCTGCTTTCTTTCTCTCCTGCCTCCCAAATAGCTGTACTTTCGTCAGAGTCCTGAGGATTTCTTCCCCACAATCACCACTAGCTAATCTGTTGAGTTCTTCCTCCTGGCCATTCTTTCTATAACATACCCTTTTCCCTTCCTTTTCCTGTGTGCAGGGTCATCTTAACACCACCACCCTGTATTAGCATTTATTCATTCTTTTCTCTCTCTCTCTCCCATCACACCTTTCACTATTCCCATGGGCAGTGCCTTTCCTGGCCCCCCTCCCCCTGCCCTCAGCAATACTGATGTTGGTATCACCACTGGTGGGACAGTGTCATGCCGCTGGTTATCTTTGGCTTTCAGCCAGCAACATAGTAGGATTTCAGAGCAAAAAGCAATAGTCGGTCATCTGGCAGAGCTGCTAAGGGACCCGGAGGGGCGTGGATGGGGGGATGCAGTCAGGAGGAGACTGGATTTCAGATGCATCAGTCGTGGGGGACAGTGAAAGACATAGGAAGCCCTCTGTATTGAGGAGAAAGATGTGAGGCCAGTTTGTCAGCACATATTCTTTGGAAATGGAAATTAAACTGCAAATGATGCTGGAGAAAACTGCTGACAATAAGGATGATTACAGCTGTTGAAGCAATAAAGCTGGGGAAAAAAGACAAAAAATGGGATTTAACAGTGCATAAAGAATACCAACTCAGTTATGTATGTGAACCGCTTATTATTTAGCCTAATTACTATCATTTCAGCAATCATGCATACTATTAAATGCCTCAGATTTATTTCTGTGAAATTTATTTGATTACAGTGCGAGATTCTGTTTTTGTCCGCTGAGTCAGGATAGTCTTACTTGTGTTGACTAATCAGTCTTACATTTGACTTAACCCTTTCTCTGCAATTTCATAGGTTTCTCTTTCCGTAAGTAAATCTGACCTTTCTAAGATTAGCTAGTTTGCATATCTTGTCACACAAGATTTTGTCAGTAGAGCAGGCAGGCATTGGAAGATTACACATTTTTTTCTGTCTTATTCTGGGAAATGTAGGAATTTGCATTTAAAATATTTCCCTCTAGCATTCTTCAGTGCTGAGTAGAGGCTACTGAGGGTCCTGCCTGGTTAGGATGAGATGGGCATGGGCAGAGAGGCCATTGTGAAGACCTTGTAGAATACAGGATAGCAGGAGGAAGGGGGGGTAGGTTCTGTCGAGAGGAACTGGTTTTTATGTGAAGTTGTGGCCACAAGAGGCTGAGAAGGCTTGAAATGGAAAAACCTCAACATTTGTTGGTTTGCATTTTATGAAGAAGAGGTGGTCAGAGAGGACAGTCTGGCTGGGGGAGCCTTCCAGAGCAATTTGTACCTATTTGGAAGTTAACAGGTGACATTAAAACTGCTAAAAGATGATCACAGTTTCATTCTACTGGCATGTCATGCACCATTCACAGTGGCGCTAAAACATTGTGGACAGCTTTGCATTGGAGGGATGCTACCTATGCCACAGCTGTTCAGCTCTCAGAGAAAGGACCTGAGGCTTTCTGATCCTTTTTTTTTTTTTTTTTTTTTTTTTTG
>CAUYPK010005488.1:0-55650 GCA_963574355.1 Loris lydekkerianus | reverse complement strand
TGTTTTTGTATGAGTATGCACATTCCTGTTGTTACTGAGTTCAACTTTTATTCCATGGTGGTCCAAGAAGATGCAAGGAATAATCTCTATTCCTTTAAATTTACTGAGGTTAGACTTGTGACCTAAGATGTGATTGATTTTGGAGTATGTTCCATGGGCTGATGAGAAGTATGTGTATTCAGTTTTGTTGGGATGAAATGTTCTGTAGATGTCTGCTAAATTCAAATGTTGGATGGTGAGGTTTAAATCCAAAATTTATTTGCTCAGCTTCTTATTGGAGGATCTATCCAACACTGCCAAAACAGTGTTGAAATCTCTGCTTATTATGGAGCTGGAGGACATCAAGTTGCTCATGTCTGTTAGAGTTTCTCTTATAAATTGTGGCACATTCTGCTTGGGTGCATAAATATTAATAATTGAAAACTCATCATATTGAGTATTACCCTTAACAAATATGAAGTGACCATTTTTATCCTTCCTTACTTTTGTTGGTTTAAAGCCTATTGTATCTGCAAATAGAATTGCAACACCTGCTTTTTTCTGATTACCATTTGCCTGATATATGGACGATTATCCTTTCACCCTGAGTCTATATTTATCTTTTAAGGTAAGATGTGATTCTTGTATTCAGCAAATATCTGGCCTGAGTTTTTGTATACAGTCACCCAACCTGTGCCTCTTTAGAGGACAGGGTAAGCCATTCATATTAATGAAGAATTTTGATAAGTCTGGTAAAATTTTGGTATCGAGTTTTTCAAAAGTCCAGGGGACATTTTTAATCCTTTCACCACTGTTGGAGTTTGATCAAAAGTTTCTGAGTGAGTTTACTTTTGTGGTAGAGGTTTTGGCTGGTCATTATGGAGAATAGGTCTGAGAATATCCTGAAGAGCTGGTTTGGTTATGGCAAATTTCTTCAACATGTGAATGTCATTAAAGTATTTAATTTCTTCATCATAAATGAAACTCAGTTTAGCTGGATACTGGATCTGGGGTTGAAAGTTATTTTGTTTTAGGAGATTAAAAGTTGATGACCACCTCTTCTGGCTTGAAAAGTTTCAACAGAAAGATCTGCAGTCATTCTAATATTCTTCCCTTTGTAGGTAATGGTTTTCTTCCATCTGGCTGCTTTCAGAATTTTCTCCTTCATATTAACTTTAGTGAAGTTAATTATGATGTTCCTGAGGGATGTCTTATTCAGTTTGAGTCATGGTGGGGTTCTGAAACTGTCTGCTATCTGGATGTCAGCATCTCTTGGCATGTCTGGAAAATTCTCCTTCATAATTTCATGGAGAAGAGCCTCTGTGCCTTGCGAAGCCATTTCATCACTTTCAGGGATTCCAATGTGGTGGATATTATTCTTCTTTGAATTATCTCAGAGCTCTCTGAGAGAATGATCCATTTTTGCTCTCCATTTCTCTTCCTCTTTGAGAGTTTGGGTGCATTCAAAAGCTTTGTCTTCAATGTAAATGCTTTGTCTTCAAATTCAGAAATCATTTATCCTATGTGCTCCACTCTGTTACTGAGGAATTCTTCTGTATTTTTCAAGTCTTTGAGGGCTGCAAACTATTGCTTCAGTGTGTCAAAATCTTTGGTGGTTTTGTCTTTAAATTCATTAAATTCTTGAGACAACTTTTGAATTTCTCCTCAAATTTCTGATTCCAATTTTTGAATTTCTCCTTGAATTTCTAATTCCACATTTTCCTCCATTCTATTAATCTTATTTGCAATTTAAATTCTGAATTTGATTTCTGACATCTCGGCCAGCTTTTTATGAATGGGATCAGTTGCATATGCCATATCTTTCCTTGGGGGGGGGGGGGTTGATCTATTCTCATTATTCATGTCACCAGAGTTTTTCTGCTTATTATGCCCCATGATTTTTTTACACCATTTGACTTTTCCCCTGGAGCTTTGTGAAGGATCTGTATGGTGCTACGGCCTGAGAAACTGGGACCTGTTTGGTGTGGTGGGGCTAAGTTGCTCTGTCTTGTTTTCAGCTGGTCTCTGTCCAACCCTAGTGAAACAGTTTCTCTGGGTTGAAGTCTCAGCTGTGGAGTAATACCAGCAATTAAGTCACCCCGCCCCCCACAGGTAACAACTGAAAAAGGAAAATCAAACTTTCCTATAACCACACACCCAGGGCACCACTTGGATAGTCCTTGGACGATTGGCTCAGTTCAAAAGTTCCAAATCAGTTGTCTCAGTTAGCACCTGTCTCAGGTTTAAGTTTAAAAGGTCTCTGGCAACTAGGTTGCAGGTGTCTGCTGACAACTCAAATATGACTTGCTCCGGTGGTCCATGAAGTCAGGAGGAACCACCCAGCAAATAGATTAGTCTGGGAAGGTTGATGCCTCCTTCCCCACCTTGCACCTCTGTCACACCCAGGCACTGATAACCCTGCAGGTCTGTGACCCAGTTGCCTCCAATGAGCAGATACTCCAGGGGCTTACACTTGCCTGAATCACCAGGAAATCTATATCTGCCCAGCCAGGCTACTGCTCTCTGCCTCTATCCAGGAGGGGGAGGTGAGGCCTCACAACCTAGGGCACTTGTTGGAGGCTGGGTGGTGTTCACTCAGTTCCAGCCCCGCCCCTGATTGATGTTACTGACAGAACAGAACAACTTTGCAGGAATTTGTTTCTTTCCCTGCTAAATTCCCCTGCAGAAGAGAAGCTTTTTGAGTTCCCAGAACCTGTGCCTCAGGCCCTGTCTGTGCTGCTGTACAGTCTCAGCTATTTGTATTCGCAGCACAGTTACCTGTCAGATCCAACCTCTGCCTGCCCTCCTTTGTTTAAGCTGATGGTCCCCTGGGAGCTAGATGTGTCTTAGGCTCACTAAAGCAGTCTTCTGAGTCAACTCCACCCTGGGAATCTCCCGGCTCTGTGCATGCGTTTTCTAGTCCCTGCGCTCCACTCAGGCTGGTACCACCTCAGGTAAACCCTTTACTCACAGGGCCTGCGTTTCTGTCCCAGATATGTTCCGCAGTGGTTGCCACCTGAGAAGATGCCCGGCCTCCTCTGGTTGCCCAGAGAGACGGGGGTTGTGACTTTGGAATATTCAGGGGTGAGCCCTATTGTTACCAAACATGGCTGCTGCTCTGTGCCTTAGGGCACTGCCGCTCCGGCATGGTTTCCTCTCAGCCAACTGTCCTCTCCTCACTCCTGTGCCACAGAATCAGCACTGACCAGCTGCAGTCCAGGCCCTGTCCACACCCCCTCAAGAAATCACCCAAGAATCTGGACTCCAGGGGGACAGGCTTCCAGACCTCAGAGTGAGAGTGGAGGGGAGTGCTGAGAGCTCAGAATTGCAGGTAGAGAATATATACAGTTTTATATAGTTTTATGCCTGGCAGGAGAACGCCATGGCACCCTAGTAGTGGAGATAGGTTCAGTTTTTAAAGGGTCTCTACTGTGGGGTATAGTGGGAGTATTTTTGAACTCTGCTCATTTATTTGTGGGGCATTCCAAGATATTCTCATGGGGAAGGGGACTCCCGTCTGCTTGGTGATAGATTTTGTACCTTTTGTTTGTATCCTTGGGGTCGCAGCTCGCCTCAGCAGGGTTGATGTGCATTCTTCAACCTTCTCTTTTGGTGTAGCTCTAATCCACCAGGTTACTTGCTAAAATTCTGTCCTTTAACTTTCCCTCTGGACAGGAGCCTCTGTGGAAAGCTGGTTTCAGTCAGCCATCTTCTGCAGGTCTTCAATGCATACAATGTAGAGGTGAGAGGAAACCTGCCCTTTTTCCTCAGAAGTTCACTTTATAGATGCCTCTTTGGAGTGAGGGGAATGAATAATTTTTTTTAAATTGAGACAGAGTCTTACTTTCTCTCCCTTGGTATAGTGCCATGCAGGGTGTCATAGCTCACAGTCTTGCTAAACTTTCTATTCAAGATTCTGCTATTAAACTCCTGTCTTGTTTTCTGTTCCCCTTTTTTTCTCCTGCTCAGCTCCCTGAATCTAGATACACATTGATTGATTTAAGTCTAGATCTTTCTGGTATCTGATTCAATGTTCTCAGAGCCAAAATATGATTAAAGCCCCCAATGTAAGTTCCTGGTACTCACAATGTTTTTGATGGACAACAGGCCTGAGTGCCGGGAGCTGGAATTTTGTACATTTGAGAATGGAACTCACCCTGTCCCCATTTGTATTGGCATAACTCAGAGATCTTGTCATCGTCTTAAATTTTCTAGCTTTTATATGAAATACTTCAAGTATACATAAAATTCAAGAGCATGGTTTTTCCAAATGTACTCAATCCCTGGTCTAACAAAATGTTAACATAATGCTGTACTGAAATAAAACATTGTAGATGTACCTAAAGCCCTCTTCATTTTCCTCCTGATCTTATTCCTGTTCCTCCATCCTACAAGTTAACCATTTTCCTACTGAAGTCAGCATGATTCCACATTTTAATCTTTGCTGAACATTACGGAATCATTCATAGCACAATACACATAAATGATAACATGTTTCTTCAGCTTGTTTTTTCACACAATGTAATGCTTTCAAGATCTACCTATGTAACATTC
Organism: Loris lydekkerianus; assembly: GCA_963574355.1. Lineage (NCBI taxonomy): Eukaryota > Metazoa > Chordata > Mammalia > Primates > Lorisidae > Loris > Loris lydekkerianus. The sequence goes on along the minus strand of CAUYPK010005488.1, from coordinate 51,117 downwards.
TAGATCTAGTTCATTCATTTGAATTTGTACATAAAATTCCATTACAGGTATATGAATTTTAATATATTTTTAACTCAGTCTCCTATTAATGAGCGTTAGGTTTTGTTGTGTTATTTTTTTGGGGGGGGGCAGTCGAATCCCCCACCCAGGTCCCTTTTACCAAGACAGTGCAGCCACCAACAGCAGCCAACTAACAACTTTATCCAGACATCCCCTTAGATAGGAACTGCTTTGCCCTGGTGGTGACACCTCCTCACCCCACATAGGTGGCCTGCAACCTACTGTGAATGATTGATTTATATGGAATACAAAAAGATCTGTGGCCTCAAGGGGAGAAGCCCCCAATGTGGTTTGTATCCCAAAGCCTTTCAGGGATCTTCCCAAAGCAAGACTTTTCCACCTCAGTCCTTGAGTAGTACGTTTCCATACTGATCCACTTCCTTCAGCAGGACCCTTATAGGTCTCTCTTGAAAAGTATGTCATTACTAAGGAGTACACACCAGAACTAATGACTCTGACTCTGCTCCGAAGGAGGTCAGCCTAAGACAAAATCCTGTGACCATCCTGATGTATCTCCCCATGAAGATTTGGCAGGGGTGGCTTGTGTATATTCCACACTTTCTGCCCAGGAGGATAGACTTACCTTGGACTCTGTCAGATGTTGTCAAATTGCTTTAGAAAGTAGTAATGATTTATGTGACTATTCCTATTGTATCAGAAGTACTATTTCCCAACAATATCTCCATTGCTCTTTGTCAGACATTTTAAACTTTGCTAACAAGTTGAGAGTGAAGTTATTCATTTATCTTATTTTTCATGCTGGGTTGTTTCCTTTTTGTTTTATTATTTAAAATCTATTAAAATTAAAATGTAAAATAAGAATATAATATATTAAAATTAAATTAAAATAAATAAATGCAAATGCTTAATAAATATATGAATAAATAAGGAAATATGTTTTGTTATTTAAAATATAGCACTTACCATGAGCTTATAAATGTTCTGAACACTTTACTAGTATTAATTTATTTAATCCTCGTAAGAAGTCCATGAGATAGATACTATTATTATCACTCCCATTTTACAGACCAGGAAACTGGATTACAAAGAAATAAGCAGCCGGATCAAGGTCACACAGATAGAAAATAGCAAAGCTTGTATTTAAAACAAGGCCATCCAACTAAAAACATCTATGTGCTTGTGTTTAATCACTATACTAATGCCATGTATTAAGTACATTTTTTAGCGGTTCTTTTAATATTGATCTGTGCCTAGTAAGTCTTGTGGACTTTTCTTTTTTGAAGGAATTTATTTATTCACTGACTTTATTACTGATAGAAGCGCAAGGACTGTCTCTACTGGGGTAGGCTTAGCGGGCTGAACACACATGGAAGGAGACCCCAGCCTACTTGTAGCCAGCAGGGAAGCTTCAGGAAGCCCTAAATGTAATCACAAGTGTCCTTATAAAGAGGAAGATGTAGAGAGATTTGACCTCACACCTAAGAGATGAGACAATTGAAGAAAAAGATTAGAGTGATACAAGGCAGAGTTCATGAGTCAAGGAATACAGGCAATAGCCAGAAGCCAGAAAAGTCAAGGAAACAAATTCTCAAGGAAAAAAAAAACAACAGCCCTCCCAACACTTTAATTTTAACCTTGCACTACTGACCTCAGGCCTCTAACCTTTCAGAACTATAAAAGAATGCATTCTATTGTTTTAAGTCACTAAATTTGTGATGTTATAATAGTAACAGAAAAATAATACAGTATAATTATCCATCCTAAAACTCAGAGAATTAAAAACCCATGGTTTATTCTCATGGATCTGTAGGCCAGCTGACCTCCAATTCATGTCTTTCCTCTTCCTCCTGGGACCAGTGAGGCAGCCCAGAGATGTTCTTCCCATAGCCATGACATCAACACAGGAGAAAGAGTGAAAACTCACGCTCAAACCTAGGTTTGAAACTGACACATTGTAATTTTCCGGAATCAAGAGGTGGAGAAATACACTCCACATGACTGTGCAGCTTTCACAAAAGGGATGGATAATTAGAGGCTAATGAGGTAATGTGCCCAATGTTTTGGTGCCATAATTGATTTTATTTTAATTGACAAACAATAATCACATATATTTATGGGTATCAACAATGTGGAATGATTAAATCAGGCAAATTAACAAATTCATCCCCTCACATACTTATTTTTTTGGTGGTGAAAACATTTAAAATCTACTCTTTTAATAACTTCAATCTATTGAATGATATTTTAATCTGTTGTAGAATTCTGAATTCATAATTGTTTTACTTCAGCATTTAAAAATGCATTTCATCTAATTTTTCAGTGAGAAAATGGTTCTTGGTCTAATGTCATTTCCTTTAGAGTTTAGATTACCTTCTATTTCCCTCTGACAGCTTTTAATATTGTCTGTTTGCAGCCAGGCACAGTGGCTCACACCTGTAATCCTAGCACTCTGAAAGGCTGAGGCAGAACAATTGCTTGAGCTCAGGAGTTTAAGACTAGCCTGAGCAAAGTGAGTTCCTGTCTCTACTAAAAATAGAAAAATTAGCCAGACGTGGTGGTGCACCCCATAGCACATTAGCCTGGGGTAACAGCGTAAAACGCTGTCTCAAAAAAAAAAAAAAAGTTGTTGAGTTTTCATTTTACTTACTACATATGTTTTATAACTATGCCTTTTTCCTCATACTACTCTGTTTTTTATGATTTTTTTATTCTTCGTTCTTATCTCTTTAAGCTCTTTAAATGTGCCTATTATGTTTCAGATTATTCTATAATCTCCGGTTCTTGGGGTACAGATTCTCCTGTTTGCTGCAGCTGCTCTCTCTCCCTCAGGGTGTTTTGTTTTCTAATTTTTTTTTTAATTCCACTGTGCTCTGGAATTGTCCTGTGTTTGTCGCAGGACCTTTCAAACCTGTTCCACTCTTGTTTCTTCCAGAGGCCTGGAAAGTTCACAAATTCCAGGGCAGGATTAGTGTTAATTTCTCCACATGGGAGTCCCGCACCTCAGCAGTGGTGCAAATTCAGAACACACACCTGCTTGGTGCTGACTTAGGTTTCCAGTTCCTGCAGATTTCTTTATTCAGCCTACCCCAGGCCTGCCCTTGAGGGTAGAGTTTTTTGCAGTCCTATTTCACATAAGGCCCCCATTCATGTGGCGGGCTCTGTGCCGGTATCTGCCTCATATGGGTCTGGGAACTCGCCTCCCTTCTCCAACCTGGACTCTAGGTCCAGCCCTCAAATCTTAGTCTGATTAGGAAACCTCTGTGAGCCTCCACGGCTTCACCTCCACTTGCAGATCTGGCTTTATATTCTCTCTTCAATTTTGATATTAAGAATTTTTACTTTCCTTTTTTCAAGCTTGGCTACTTGCTTTTAAAAATGAATATATATTTTCCAGTGTCTCTATATTGGAGCAGGAGATTCTTCTATCATCATCTTCTTTCCCCCATGTTGACAGGAAATCTCTGCCTTGATTTTTCTACTGCATAGTTCGTGTACTCTTCAGTCATCCTATTGCGTTTCCCAGGCCCACTTTAGGATGGGGACCCTACTCAAAATCCAGCCAGCACCCTCGTGTCTCCTTCCAATCTTCCTTCACCAGGTTGAATCTTCCTGTCACAAACACCACTACACAAAGGTCTTCCTAAGTCAAACAACTACTGTCCACCTGGTTCTATTCCTTGGTTATGGTTACCCCCACCATATTTGAACTCCCATTTCCAAAGTCAAGCCAGAGGTTGTAACAATGTTTAGATGCTAAACAGACAATCTTCAGGCACAGCCCATCTCTATATCAAGCTTACTTCCTCCTGTCCACTTCTCAACCTGTCATACACCCTGTCAAGGGAATCATTGCTGGCTGATGGTCAAGGCCTCAGCAATCTACCTCACAAGCTCACTGAAATCTCCTCAAGAATATGGTAAAGTCAACTAACATCTACCCTGATTAAAACTTTCCAACCCCAAATCATTGTTAGAACTCTATGTTGAGGACAAGGAAAAAGAAGCACATCTTGAGAAAGAAAGTTCAAATCAAGGATTTATTCAAATAATCGATTCTTGAGTTATGTGCTGAAGTCATACACATTCATCCCAATCTCTGAGTGTAAAAGAATTATTGACATTCAGAAAGATCAATCTCAGACTCTGGAAATTCTCATTGGCCAAAGAAAGATTAATGGACTTTTTGCCTTTGCTATGATAGGAAAGACTACGAATACATTCTAAAAATATTTTCAGTAAGAATGGAAAATAATTTATTAAGTTAAAGAAAAAACAGTTAAATAAAATAGCATATTACTCAAATATTTCCATGAATTGAGGCATTTCTGTGCAATGTCTCTATTAAGGGCAATATCATTTAATGAAACTTTTCAGCTTCCTAAAATTGTTTCCCATAGATGTTTCAAACTAGATTATAAATTTAATTCACCTTTTGAAAACTAGCAGTAAATATTGCCTTTTGACATGGTAAAAAAAAATCAATAATGTAATTTTAAAGTTGACTTTTTAGGAATATTGTGACCTACATCAAGATAGGTGCTATTAAAAAAATGGAGAATTTTTTAAAAGAAAGAATATGAATGAATACTCATAATGTTATTTTTTAAAAAGAAAAAGCCCCTACATAACTTTCAAATAAATAAGTTCTTTATTGGTATGCTCTACCCTACTTAGTATGCTCTACCATGTTTTCTATTTAATTGATAATTTTTGAAAATTATCCCACCCACCCCCAATTTTAGCAACATTTCCTGGAGGAAAAAAATTCCATAACTAAATGGAAAGTATCAGCCAGGTGTGGGAGCTTATACGTCTAGTCTAGCACTCTGGGAGGCAAAGGCAAGAGTTGACCTCAGGAGTTTGAGATCAGCCAGCCTGAGCAAGAGCCGGTCTCTAGTAAAAATAGAAACACTAGCTGGGTATAGTGTTACATTCCTGTATTCTGGAAGGCTGAGGCAGGAATATTGCTAAAGCCCAGGATTTTGAGATTGCTGCGAGCTAGACTGCCATCATGGCACTCTAGCCTGGGCAGAAGAGTGAGATACTGTGTCAAACAAACAAACAAAACCTAAATATGTATTAGAGATTATATGTTAACACAAATCTCCCTATATTTCTTACAACTGATTTATGTAACATTAAATATTTATATGTGCAGTTTAAGGTAGCTGGAGACATAATTTAATTCGTGACAGAACTAAACCGTGAAACAAGCTCTATGCTAAAACGAGGTCTGTATTACTCTTAATGATATGGAGAACATTCTCTTGGTATAGATAATTAAGGAGGCACTTGTTATAGTATGCCTAACTTTATAAAAATTCATCTGCCTAACTCTTCTAATATCTTATCTCTCTGAATTGGAAAATACCTAATATAGTTCATTCTTATTATATGCTAGATGAAGAATAATGTATTTGTAAACACTGAAATTAAAGGACCAGTAAGAAGGCTCCAGAAAGTCTGAGACAGTCTATGCATTTAACTGGGACTTTCTCCCATCCAAGTACTAACGAGGCCTGATCCTGTTTAGCTTCCGAGATCAGACGAGATCAGGCGTGTTCAGGGTGTTATGGCCGTAGACTTAACTGGGACTTTCTAATACTAAACTTTGGATTTGCTCAGGAAACTCTCTAGCAGTGGATTTGGCCTTCCCCGCTAGGAAGGTTAATTATGGTAGCTTTAATTTTTCCATTAATTACAGTGCCTGTTTGCAGAAATGGTGCTGCAGACTTTTTAGGCTGCTGGTTGCTAAGACTTCACGATTCTTCCCCTAAAGCGGGTGTGTAGCTCCCGCATTCTTTGTCATTCTAACAAATGTTCCTACAATATAAAAAGACATTACTTCAGCTGGACTTACTTTTCATTTCACAATGTGATTTTCGACCCAATTGCTCTTTTCTTTTTTCTTTTCTAAATACAATCAATATTTGAACAGATGGTATTAAATAATTTTAAATCATTTCACTGATATTGCCTCATTATTACTTTTTAATGTTTTCTGAACTTCCCAATCAAGGCATATTAATATTAGAACAGCAATAAAAGGGTGTGTATCTCAAAAAGATAACTCCGTGAAAGTTCTCTTGTCATTTATGGTGGACAGCCTGTAAAAATAATAAAGGCATTTTTAAAAGCGACCCAGCTCTGCTTTGGAACCAGGCAGAACTGGGTTCAAATCTATACTTACTAACTCTGCAAATTGCTTAACACTCTGAGCCTCATTTTCCTCATCTAGTAAAGGGGAGCAATAATTATTAGCTCATGGAATTAAAGGAAGCAAGATAAGAAAAGCAGAACTACCATTAGTTCATTTATCTATTAAAATATAAGGATGTCCAAACTTTTTGCTTCTGACAAGAAATAACAATTGATGTATTCTATGTGGCCCATTTATCATTTAAAACAGTAAAATGCTTCCCATTTATTCTCATGTGTTACTTCCTAGCAACAGGCACTGTCAGGAGCAGATGGAGACTGTTTATAACATAAAAGAAGAAGAAAGCATATCTTTAACAGTCTTACCTTAAATTAGTTTGGGAAAGTTAACAAAGTGCAGAGCAATTGAATCAAGTTCATATTGTGTCCCTCAAACAGGTTTCTACACCTCCAAAGATCATGCTGGAAATAAAATCCCAAAGTCTTCAAAGAAGAGGCAAGAACCTAGACTGCCACTCTGTATGGCCATCTCTTTGACAAGAATCTGCTCTAAGTCATTGAGATTTTCCCAGAAGATAAATCAGTTATTTTTCTTTGAAATTCTCATTTTGCCTACTACTGTAAGAACTTTCTGGCCTTCCTAAGTCTTGGTGCCTTGGATTCTGGGCCAGTAATTCCCTGGAAATCTAGAGAAACCCAGGAAGTATATATAAAAGATTTTTTAAGAATATTGTGACCTATATAAAGACAGATATATTAAAAAAAAAAATAGTAGATTTTTGTCTCAGTTCCCGGTGTCCTAGCCTATGCTTTTTCTGCTGCCTACCTTAGCCAAAGGCACCAGTTCAGCCAGTGGTTTTGTGTACTCCTGATTTCTAATCCCTGCCTGCCTTCTCCATACTTCCGAGACCTTGACTGCTGGTCTCATATCAGACCATCTGTTAGGTTCTCACTCAAACTTCTGATACCTTAATTCCAATCAGTCTTTTAAACTTCCCTCTCAGTCCTGCCCTAACTAACCCAACCCTGCCTTTCCAGCCCTGCTGTTCCAGTCTAACATAATTCTCAGATCCAATGTGATAATTTGACTCTTCTTCTCCCTCCCCCAATAAAAAAAAACACAATAAAAATACTGCCCTAGAGCTTCCCACCTTCTTGGATTTCTTCCACAAATTTCAAATGTCAGCAATACTTTTCAAACACTCATCACTAATCAAAGTTTTTAGAAAACTTAGTTATATTAATCATCTAAGAAAATTCCAGCTCTAGAGCCTCCCAATCTTCATAAGACCGACCTTGAAATAATTGTATGGCCCAGTGGATCAGAGAATGTACAAAAGTCCTTTTGTAGTTTCTTATGGGAGAATGATGTAAGCCTCCATAGATTTTTCACTTGTATGTATGATTAAGAGTCAGTTTCTAAATCTTCCTCTCACAGCCAGGTTCACCAGAAAGCAGAGATAGAGGCAAAACTTATAGCTGCCACTTTATTACCAAGTGCAGTCCAGCAAAGCAGGACACTTACAGCAAGAAAATTAGTGAAACCAGCTTCAGTTTTCTGTCTGTTGTTGGTCCTGTAATAACCTCAACCATAATTGATATTAATTATCTCATCTTCCCTCCTCCAGCATCAATTCTAGACTGCCTCGCATTTGGCTAGCACTCTAGCTAATGTGGTTTTCTTGCCTAGTGTGAACCTTTATCTCTGAGGGTTCTAAGCTCTTACATTGCCTTGCTCTTGTTGACCCATGATTGCCACAGTTGTCATTTGCCCTTATCACTGGGCATGAAAGTACCAGGAAATTCCCATGAAAATTTCCTATTTCCTACCCATAGCTCGTAGTAGCACTCTGAAATTTTCATGGTAATCAGAGTTGATTATCTTCATCAACATAGAAAGTCCTTTCTTTGTGCGAAGTGATCAGGTAGTAGTCACCTGTTACAAGTTTGGCTAAATCTCTACTGGATCATCTGATGGAAAGACTTTCCCTAGGAGCCAAGACTTCCAATCTGTCAGAACCTAAGTATATGGGTCAGAAAGCATAAATTTTGCGTGTTTCTGGAAGTGACGGTGATCCCTGCCTCTGGGTAGTCTAGCTGTCTGGGACATGCACCATACATCAACTGTTGGTTTGGCACATATACCACAACTTGGAGGACAATGTCATACACTAAGCAGTGTTGTCCATGGTTAGCCTCTTAGCTGAGCTTTAACAGGCTATTATGCTATCCTACTGGGCCAGCTATTTCTAGGTAGTAGTGTACATGGTCATAATGGTAAATCCTATTGCCATGTGCCTATTATTGCAACTCCTTTGTCATAAACTGAGACCATATTGTGGTAAGTAAAGTTGTAATGGGATATGTATTAGTTGCCTAGGGTTACCCTAACAAAGTTCCACAAATCAAGTGACATAATAACAGAAATTTCTTATCTCAAAATTCTGGAGGCTCTAAGTCTGAAATGAAGCTGTTAGTAAGACCATGATCTCTCTGAAACCTGCAGGGGAATCCTTCCCTGCCTCTCCCTAGCTTCTGTAGCTTCTGACGTTTGCTGGCCATCTTCGATGTTTCTTGGCTTATAACTTCACTACTACTCTAATTCCTTCATTTATCATTACATGGTGTTCTCCATGAATGTCTCTGTCTATCTTTTCTCTTCTCTTTTTTTTTTTTTTTTTTTTTTTTTTTTTAGACAGAGCCTCAAGCTGTCGCCCTGGGTAGAGTGCCGTGTCATCACACCTCACAGCAACCTCCAACTCCTGGGCTCAAGCAATTCTCCTGCCTCCGTCTCCCAAATAGCTGGGATTATGGCGCCCGCCACAATGACCGTCTATTTTTTGGTTGTAGGTGTCATTGTTTGGCGGGCCTGGGTTGGATTCAAACCCACCACCAGGTGTATGTGGCTGGTACCTTAGCCACTTGAGCCACAGGCACTGAGCCTGTCTCTTCTCTTCTTTAAGGATATCAGTCATATTGAATTAGGGGACTGCCCTGTTCCTATGTGTTTTTTTATTTCAAATTAATATGGAGGTACAAATTTTTAGGTTACTTTGTTCTCATTTCCAAGGTAAAGTTCAAGTTGTAGAAGAGCCCTTCACCCAGGGGGTGGGCTGAACACCCTAGCATTGTGCACATTAGGGGAGATCCCACCAATTGCCCCGCCTCCTCCCAGCAATCACCCTCCCCTACTCCCTCCTCATCTCTCCCCTTCACTAGGCTATATTTGTGCTTTACCATTCATATGTGTGTGTAATTTTTCATATATTGGTTTCATATTAGTATTGAGTACATAGGATTTTTTTTTACATTCATAAAATACTTTACTAAGAGGAATGTGTTTCAACTCCATCCAGGTAAATATAGATGTAAACTCTCCATCTTTTCTTATGGCTGACTAGCATTCCATGGTATACATATGCCACAGTTTGTTAATCCATTCATTGGTTGATGGGCATTTGAGTTGCTTCAACAACTTGGCAGTTAGGGATTGAGCTGTAATAAACATTCTGATGCAAATGTTTTTGTGGTAAAATGATTTCTTTTCTTCTGGGTAGATACCTAGTAATGGGATTGTGGAATCAAATGTAAAGTCAACTTCTAGTTATTTGAGAATTCTCCATACTTCTTTCCATAAAGGTTGTATTAGTTTGTAATCCCACTAGCAATGTAGAAGCGTTCCCTTCTTTCCACATCCAGCATCTACAGATTTGGGACTTTGTGATGTGGGCTAATCTTATTGGAATTAGGTGATATCTCAAAGTGGTTTTGATTTGCATTTCTCTGATGCTTAAAGACAATGAGCATTTTTTTCATGTTTATTGGCCATTCATCTGTCATCCTCAGAGAAGTTTCTGTTCAAATCTCTTGCCCCCTTAGAAATGAGGTGGTTTGCTCTTTCCTTGTTGATTAATTTGAGTTCTCTGTAGATTCTAGTTATCAGGCCTTTGTCAGATTCATAACAAGCAAAAATTTCATCCCATTCCAAAGCCTGTCTGTTTACTTTGGTTGTGCTACCCTTAGCTCTGCAAAAACTTCTTAGCTTAATCATGTCCTAGTTATTTATTTTTCATGTTGCTGCAATTGCCAAGGTGTTTTCCTCACAAAATCTTTACCTAGGCCAATATTTTCAAGTGTTTTCCCCATAGTCTCTTTAAGAACTTTTATTGTTTCCTATCTAAAATTTAAATCTTTCATCCAGGGAGAATGTTCCTGTATAATCTTACCTTAACTAATTATACCTACAATAACCCTATTTCCAAATGAGATAACATTATGAGGTGCCAAGGGTTAGAACTTCAACTCATTTTTAGGGAGACACAATTTAACTCATAACAGATATCATGCCACTAGATTATGTACCCTTAATGTAAGATCCTAGGCCTTATTTTCTGTATATTCTGTCTTACAATTACAGAAAATGAAAGTCCTACAGAGAGGACGTCTGGCCTTCACAGCACATCTTCAATTGGCTATGCTGAGGCTATCTACAAGTATTTTTGAGCGGCTCCAGTCTTCTTAACAAAAGGTAGCCTACTCCAAAATCTTTATCAGTATTACATTCTGATACTGGTGAAGTTGTAGGCTTCTTCTATCCCAGCCTCTCATCTTCAACCTATGGCTCATCCCAATTAACCACAAATGAATATCAATAAATGTGATGGTACTGCATGCCAAGTATTATCACCATCTCACTTAGCCCAAGAAATGAGATCTCCATTGCTTTCAGATAGCAATAAGTTAGGTCCAAAACCCCACCCTAAGGTTTTGTTTTCTAGGCCATCCATGTCTCCATGAGCGTATCCTGTGCATAGAATAACCATGAGTGTAGTAACAATATTTCCTACCCTATATTCACCAGAAAGAAGAACTTTAAGCAAATGCTGGTTTGCTGCTCCTTTATTGGAAAATAAAGCCCAGGGAAATAGAAGTGAAAAAATACGTAAACAAAGCAGGGGTACCAGGAAAGCCAACATAAGGGCATGTTACCAACCTGGCTACCACTTGGCATTGGGTGCAACTGATTATTCAGTTTCTTAAAAGCTTCCTCCAAGAATCTGCATGAATGATTGTAACTCAAGTCAATAAGTCCTTTGGGATTGGAGGAGTAGAATATTTTAGTTACTGATTTACACCTCACATTAGTCAAAGGTTTACCCCATCAGTGCCAGCTACTGCTCATTTCTAGGTTCCATTCCGTGGGCACCAAATAGATCCCACAGTATCTATTTTCTCACAATCAACAAGGAAGTCCCAGGGTATAAAGTGAGTAGTGCAGGAAACAAGCAAAAGGAGGGTTGCTGTCAAGTTGTGCTCTCTTGAAATCAGTTGGAGCTTTCACCAATGTGGTCACTGTAGTGGTGGCTGGAATGAAACAAGTGACCAAACACTCTTGAAGAGAATAACCTTGAAGGGACCCAAAATGGCACAAAAGCATCTGGTACTTCTAGTAAATGATTTAGTGTCTTAGTCCATTTGTGTTGGTATAAGGGAACAGCTGAGGCTGAGTAATGTATAAAGAAAAGAGGTTTATTTGACTAACATGTCTGTAGGCTGTACAAGAAGGTTGGTATCAGCATCTGCTTCTGGTGAGGGTCTTAGGAATCTTCCACCCATGGCAGAAGGGGAAGGGAAGCAGGCATCACAAGGAGAGAAAGGAGGGAGGTGCCGGCTCTTTCAACAACCAGCTCTCATAAGAACCAATAGAGTGAGAAGTCAGTCACTACTGCCAGGATAGCCATTCATGGGAAACACACCCTCATAGCTCACACCTCCCACAAGGCCTCACTTCCAGCACTGGAGCTCAGATTTCAAAATAAGATTTGAAGGAGACAAAGCATTCAGACTTATCCATTAGTAAGAGTTGATTTTTTTAAAAAAATGTTCATTCTTAACCTAAAAGAAGCATCTTCACTATATTATTTTTCCCTTGTGGAAAGTGGAAATGAGTAGGGTAGGTAAACCACTGTGCCTTTTGCCTTATCTAAGTAGTAGGGAGGTCGAAAACACTGCCTACTAATGCCTTAAATGACCTGTAAGCTGCTTATTATTAATTTACCTTTAATTATAATATTTAATTAATATACATATAATTAATTATATATAATAATAATTATTATTATTATATATTATTATTATAATTAATTATAATAATTATGTAATTATTGCTTATTAACTTACATTTAGCTTGACTTTTTAAAAAGATTTTTAAATGGCATATAACAAAAAGCAGAGCACTATTATCGACATTTAAAATAGCCCAAGCGCTGGGGCTGGGTTTGAACTCACCACCTTCGGCATATGGGGCTGGAGCCCTACCCCTTTGAGCCACAGGTGCCACCCAATAACCCAGATGTTTTTTCATAATTTATTGACTGGATCAAAAATTGACAATTTGGAGCTGAATCAGGTTTCGCAGAACTGTATACACTATAGTCTGTTATAACTTTGAAAATAATTTGATGGAGGGAGGGTAAATGTCAGACTACATCTATGGTGCATATTGCAAGGGTACGTGCCTAATCTATTAAGTATAGAGTATAAATGTCTTAACACAGTAAGTAAATAAGGTGATGGATTTATTAACTACTTTGATGTAAGCATTCCAAATTGCATATAAAATCAGTACACTGTACCCCATAAATACATTAAAGTATACATGAGCTATGAAAAAAATAAAAAAAATAAAAAAAAATAGCCCAAGCGAATTAGGAAAACATAAACATGCTAATTTTATATTTAACACGATTGCAATGAGAGAGCTAAAAATTTGGCTCTGAGTTATACTGTTCACAAAGTATGGCAAGTTATATAGCTCTTGTTATCAGAAAAGAGGAAGCATGCATTAGGAGAAGCAAAGTTTTTTCTGGCACTGAAATCTAAAAGAACATTCTGCTATGGAGCTTTATGCAGGGGAAACTGTGGGGTGTAATGGATGTTATCCTCAACAACATTTTTACAACAAATGCAGAAGTTGATTTCATTTTATAATGAGGTGGGGAAATTTATTATTTCAACAGCTGGCACTGGAATTCCTTTAAGGGAAAAAAATGACTTTTGCTTGGAATAATACTTGGGGTAGAAGGGTCTAGCAGGGTTGTGAAGGCTTGAGAGGAACAGGACAACAGCTCTGCCTGACAGAAGGAAAGGAATCTGGAGGGCCATGGGGCAGGTTGGGAACAATGAGTGAGAGCAGAGATGGGAAGGAAGATGAGGGGGAACAGAAGCCACTAGAAAGTAGAAGACTCCATGTTGTGATCCTTCATCCCCTTTTGCCACCCTTGGTCTTCAGCAAAGTTTGCTAAACTTATGATTGCTTTGGGTGGCTGGGCGCAGTGGCTCATGCCTGTAATCCTAGCACTCTGGGAGGCCGAGAAAGGTGGATTGACTAAGCTCATAGGTTCAAGACCAGCCTGAACCAGATTGAGACTCAGCCTCTAAAAATAGCTGGGCACTGTGGTGGGTACCTGTAGTCCCAGCTACTTGGGAGGCTGAAGCAAGAGAATTGCTTGAGCCCAAGAGTTTGAAGTTTCTGTGAGCTATGTATGATGCCACGGCACTCTACCGAGAGGAGGAGAGGGAAAAGGGGGAACAACGTGAGACTCTGTCTCAAAAAATAAAAAATAAAAATAAATTAAATTAAATTAAATTAAAAATGATTGCTTTGGGTATTTCAAATGTGGTTATTAAAAGCAAAAGAGTGCTAGTCAAGATGGCTGTAAGGTGAGACAGTTCTGTGAAGAATGCAGAAACAAGAGGAAAGCAGGAGATTATAAGGCATCTGGTATTCATGAAGAACTGGAGAACAAAAACACATTGCTGATTGAGGGAAGGTCCACAGACTGTCAATACCAGATGAACCATAGTTCAGTAGGACATCCCTTTATAAAAGCCAAGAAGCATGACAGAGCCAGCATAACAGACCACCACTCCACTGAAGGTAGATGAGATACTTGTGAAAAAAGCAGCCGATTGTCACAGAGCACCCATTTCTTCCTTCTTTTTGGTGATAGAACTTTACCCTTTTTAGTTAGGCAGCTGAGGTCCCAACTAGAGGCATTTCCTAACAGCTGCCTGTGGCTTGTTAATAAGCAAGCAATCAACTAGATGTAAGCAGAAAGAATGTGGACAAGTTCTGAATCACATCCTTATGAGAGATTTGTCGATCAAGACAATACTTGAGTGTAGGTGATGGTCTAGCAATGGTGTAGCAGGAACCCAGATTTCCTAGTAACTAGGGCTGCCTCACTGCCAACCCATCCACTCACCCTAACTCTCATCGATCATCTCCCAACTCAGACTCTTACATGAGAGAAAAATGAACTATCATGTTTAAGCCACTATTATGTGGTCTCTGTTAAAGCATCCCAATCTATACATCTATACCCATCTATTGATACAACTCTACTACTTGGGTGTGGCTCCTAAAATTGTGCAGTATAAATATCACCTAAACTTAGCCAAAATTATACTTTGCGGTTATAACAATGGTTCCATCAATGATCTATTGCAAGCACTTCATTGGTAAACTGCTCCATTTTTATTTATTTTTGATATATCCAAGTGAAGTGCTGTTTGTTAGATGAAATGTTGAGCTGAGTGGACCATGTTACTCGTTATAGAGCAGAATTCAATATGCTGCAAATAAGAGGTAAGAAACATATTGTAATGTCTTGCTGGCACAATGAGCCCACACTTGCTGAACATGCCAAACTTTGCCTCATGAATATAGAAGAGAGGGCATTCAGACCAGTACAGCTCTACTCTTACAGAAACACAGTGAACAAGAGAATCTGCAGATGCTTTTACAGATCTTGTGAGATATTGTTCATCCCTAGCCATGATTATGTTGTAATTGTTGCTGACTTTTTTAGAGCAGTAATTCATTTAGAAATTGAATTTGACTAGGCAACTGAAACCCAAATGCTGTGGTTTAACTAAATACAGGATAATTTATATCATGTTTTGAGAAATTCTAAGTAGACAGTACAAGACTGCTATGACGATTCCACGAGGCCCTCGAGAACCCAGGCTTCCACTTTTCCTCTTATGGATCCTTGATGTATTGCTTTCTTCCTTGAGATCACCTATTAACACAAAATTGTCACACCCTATTAGAAATCCAAATGAAGAATTAAGAATAACAACAAAAAGGCTGAAATAGTCCTCTTAAACTGTTTTCCTAGAATTGGTACCTAATGATTTCTGTTCACAATAGATTTGGCTACAATTCTGCCCCATGGAAATTCTTCAATGTAAAAAAATGTAGGGATGTGAAAATTTTTACATGGGCACATTGATGACATAAATAAATTTGGAGGCCTCGCAGTAAGAAACAAGAAGAGAGTGAATGCTGTGTAGGAAGCCATCAGCGTGTGGTATACACTGTCCAAAAAAATTCTGTTGCTACACTGGATATCATGTGTTGGTCTGTTTTACGTTGCTATAAAGGAGATACCTAAGCTGTGTAGTTTACACAGAAAAGAGGCTTATTTGGTTTACAGTTCTGCAGGCTGCACAAAAGCCTGGCACTAGCATGTGCTTTTGATGAGGGCTTCAGGGGGCTTCCAATCAAGGCAGAAGGCAAAGGGGAGAGATGTATGTCACATAACAAGGGCAGGAGCAAGAAAAGGAAGGAGACGGTGTCGGGCTCCTTTAAACAACCAGCTCTTGGCGTGAACTAATAAAATGAGAACTCAGCCATTATCCCTGAGAGGGCACCCAGACATCTCCCACCCAGGCCCCATATCCAACACTGAAGATCAGGTTTCAACATGACATTCAGAGGAGTCAAATATCCCACCTATATCATATCATGAATCCAAAAAGATGAGAACTGCTGGAATACACAATTCCAAATATTTCTAAACCACTCCTCAAACCATTCTGTTACTTCTTTTTGAGGGTGTTCTATCATTTTTTCGTAGCAAAAACTGCTGCCCATTTTCTTAACTACTTTTCTTTCTGTTATTATGTCTTCAATATTAGTTGGAAAGTGTTTAATACTGGAATATATTACAGATGGCCATAAATTATTGACATTGTTGTCATATAGAGGTGAGTTTTCTGTTCCTTTTTCTTAGATCTTGGTGGGCTCTCCAACTGCTTGACCAGTAGAACATAGCAGAAGTGATGTTGTGCCAATTTTCAAGTCCAGGCCTTAAGAAACTGGCAACTTCCTCTTTCTGTCTTTTTAAATACATACTCTTAGAAACTAGTCGCCATGTTGGAAGGAAGTTCCAGCAGCATTGTGGACAGGCCAACAGGGAAACAAACCCAAGCCCTGGTTACCTCTCTCAACTCAGAGCTGATGCCAACTTGCCACTCACTATAATTAAGTCATTTTAGAAACAGATTGCTCAGATTCAGTTGAGCTGACCTAGTTGATGTCTCATGGAGCAGAAATGATCTGTCCCTTCTGAACAATGCCCAAATTTCAGATTTATGAGCAAAATAAATAATTGTTATGGTTTTAAGCCTGAGTGTTGAGAGAATTTGTTACATAGCAATAGATAACCAAAGCAATTACTTTCGGTGGAAGAAATGAAGATGCCTTAATAAAATATAAATAGGTGGCTCATGCCTGTAATCCCAGCACTGTGGGAAGCCAAGGCAGGTGACTTTCTTGGGCTTAGGGGTTCGAGACCAGCCTGAGCAAGAGCAAGACCCCCCTCTCTAAAATATAGCTGGGGGTTGTGGTAGCCTCCCCAGCTACTTGGGAGGCTGAGATAAGAGGAGTTTGAGGTTGCTGTGAGTTATGACACCATAGCACTCAACCCAAGGGTGACTGAGGGAAAAGAAAACGTAAATAATTTTCTAGTGGTCAAAAAATGTGAAAAGTGTAAGTATCATCGTAAACATGCCACTTATCTTTATTTAATGCAACAAGTCAGAAGTGTATTTAATATTTCACTTCATACTTTAGCTATGTTCATTGAGCCACTGACATAATTATTTGATCTAAAATCGGGGAGGGTATATTCCCCATTTACATGAAAGCAAAAAATATGTTTATTCTAAAAAACAGAAGCAAATGAAACATATGTGTTATAGCAGTGTCACCTTCCTGAGCTCTGAATAAATTGTGAATGCTTAAGGAATTTAGAACAGAGATAACATTTAGAAACAAAAGTACGAATGCACAGTTAGCTCTTTTGAGTTTTGCCATTTCAAGAAACCAATTACTGCCACCAAGCCACTCAGCTGATAAGCATAAGAATGAGTAAGAGCCAGAAAGGGTACAATGGTCAATCAGGATTTTTTACCTGTTTAATACATCAAAAATTTATAATTTTAGTTAATGTTTTTGTATTCTACTACTTTTATAAAGACTCAGGACTTTGGGGGATAAAGTCATTTTAAAGTAGAGCTCTCTAGTGTAGTTGGAGGTATAACAGTAGAAATGTTTCTTTATCCATTTTAGGATAAGGGGTTACCCCCCAAATTTAAATGTTCAATGTACCCAGCACAAAAATAAAAATTAGAGTTGATTTTCAATTAGACTTGATTCAGGAGTGGGCAATTTGGTATAAGATCTGAAAACTGAATTACTCTCCCCTCATCCCTTAGCTTTCTGTCGTAACAAGCATAAGTTAGGATATCATCAGTGACTTATAACTAAGGATCAATATAGGCCGTGCAAGGCTGGCATGGCAGCTCTGCTCTGTGAGTTCAGGTTCCCTCCCCTGTTTTCTCATTGCTCCTCCACCTTTACAGTGTTTTCTTTATCCATATATCCAACGTGACTTGTCATCACATCTACATTCCACACAGCAGCATGAGGGAAGGGAGAAAGAAGGGCACCCCCACCTCTTAAGGAGGTGACCTTGTACCTCGAAGTTTCACAGATTAGTTCTTCTCACATCCAACTGACCAGAACTGAGACACCACAAGTCACACTCATGTGTAAGAAAGTCAGACAGTAACAGACTCTATGCAGGATGGCCATCTACCCAGCAAAAAAATTAGGCATTCTATTGCTATAAGAGAGAAATGAAGATTAGATATTGGGGAACCATTAGCATGCTTACCACAAGGGCACTCACTTGGGAGCAAGAATTAATCTTCCAGCTAATATTTTAGTTTTTATGAGACCCTTGATTTGAATGTTCCGCCTGAATAAGCCCCAGATAAATGCTTTACGTAAACCCTTCTGACCAAAATTTCATAAAGACCTCTGCACTATGAAAAGAGATGAAGCACCTTTAAGTCATCTTTATGCAGTAGCCATCAAATACTATAATAAATTAAAGAAACCAGAAGTCATTGATTCAAGACATTGCTAATAGATAGGGCACTTTTATATTTTCTAAGCAACAATTTCTAGAGTGCTCTACATGTTTGCTTTTTATATAATTTTAACTCATGTCATATCTTGCAGCAGACAATCTCAAGAAGCTTTTATAAACATTAATTAACTGAACTTCACCACACTCTCAAGAACTGAGTATTAATACATTCATTTCCACGACAGGAAGCCAGATGAATGTTACAATTGGGCAATACGGAGCTTACACTTGGTTTCAGGCTGTGCGAGGACATTAAACAGGCAGTGCCAGAAATTCAATGTTAATCTGAAAATTGGATAGTAAACTATCTCTCAACTGACAAATGATTATTATCCTATTTTTAATACAAGCAAAGCCCCATTACTAAAACAAAAAGAAAAAGAAAGCCTTCATTTTGAAATGCTACTTCCATTTAAAAGTGACTGATGGGTAATCTATCTGTAAATCTGAAGATAATAAAATTGGAAAGATTTTCATCAGATAGACTTTTAACACCAACCTTGATGCAGTTTGTTTCAAAATTAAATTTGAAAAGGCAGCTGCTGGAAAAAAAGACTTATTCAACTCACGTAGCAGAAAAGTACGCACATATCAGATTTCTTTGAATAAAGTAATCAAATTATATATGAATATATTTATGTGTATTTTTTGAACCCAACTTAGAGTTGTTGTGGTGAATAAATAATAAAAATGATGGTAAAACACATGATTACTGTGACTGCATTAGCTGCAAACAGCTAACTTTTTGGTATGATAGGAAACACATCTTGATAACATTTAAAATCTCAAGGTCTTTTAAACTGCTGTTATTAAGTGGAGAAATCTGTCACATACATTTCGTGTGTTCATATTTTTTTAAATACACAAGGAGATATAACCATGGCCCCTTAAAGAGGCAGACAAATTTATTTCGGTTGCTAAGTGAGAGTTTTACCATTACACTTACTTCTGGTAATCTGATCCATGTCTGAAAAAGGCTGAGTGCTAAGCCTCAGTTTAATGGAAGCTAAAAAATAGAAATAAAGGCAAGAGTGTTATTTTCATAGGAGTGGACAAGTGTCCAGGGTAAGATTTACTGTGACAACCAGCATAAGGACTAATGAAATATGAACCAATGACTTTTAGCCCAGACTTTCATCAGTAATCTTTCCAAAAAGCTCCTTAAATAGACGTTTTAAACCCCTCAAATAACTACGATCTAAAATTTAAATATAGGACAATAATCTAAAAGCACTTTTGAAGTTGCTGATTTTTTCAAATCACAAAAAAACTTAAAATAAATTTTTGGAAAGTATATCTGAGGACATTTATTCTGGCAGGACTAATAAAGATGAGGAACTGTGCCTCCAGCCCACCTGGCTCACCCTTTCTTGTGGACTGACACACTGAAAACATTAGCGTTTTAAGCCAGCTAACTAATCAAAGCCATTTTCAAAGCTAATAGTTTAACCTCCTGGCTTATTCTGTTTGCTTGCAAGGGGTGTTTGGGAAAGACTTTTCCAAAGGAATATCAAATTTAACTTTAACGGCACACCTAAATAAAATAATTCTGTTCATCAAAACCTGATCAACACGGGAAGTCTTGCTAAGAATAAAGGCAGGCTAGAGAAGATGATAGTTGCCTGTGATAGAATGGAAAATAGTTTATCCAGAGATACCAGTCTTTTTTTAAAGAATGCTCACGTGTGTTTTCCTATATACTAGGAAGGTCTTGTTTGTTTTTTAACATAAGACTGTGGACCTTTGTCCGCAGATTTGTTATATGAAATTCATTTTAACAACAGTGATGGTACTGCATATAGAAGGATGTCTGAAGATCAATAAGACATGATTCCTGCCCTCAAGAAGCTTACAACAGAAAAGGAGGATGGGGGGGCGGGGTAAATTCCCAAGAAGAATAAAATCAGTATAGTTGAAAGGTACAAATAATATGTTATGGGTTTTAAAGGAGAAGAAGATCAAGTTTCTTGAGAGGATCAGGAAAAACTGTATGAGTAAGGAATTATTTGACATGGATCTTAATAGATGGGTAGGATTTTGGCAAATGGAGTCTGGTGACATAGTGGGGGGTCCGGGGTGAAGGACTCCAGGTAACAGAAAGAAAATGCAAAGGACATAGAAAAGCCTAAAGAGATAGATACACAGTAGTTTGAGTAGAAAGTCAAGTGTCCAATAATAGAAAAAGAGTCCAGGTAAACACTATTTTTGGTTTTAGTTTGCAATCTGTGCATTAAAAGTGGGTACAAAATCCTGAAATTGGATTTGATTGTTAAAGAACTTGTTCCATATACACTTTGTTGTGATAAGCTATGTCATTTAATTGTATATAAAACTCCCAAACTTTTATCAATTTTGCACTTGAAATAGTCACAGCTATCTTAAAATCTCACTTATATTCATCAAATGATCACCAGAGCCAGGCATGGTAGTTAATAAATATAATCTTAGCATTTGGGGAGGCCGAGGCTAGAGAATTGCTTGAGGCTAGTGGTTCAAGACCAGCCTTAGAAAGAGCAAGACCTCATTTCTACAAAAATTAGAATTATTAGCTGGGTGTGGTGGAACACATGTGTAGTCCCAGCTATTACGGAGGCTGAGGCAGGAGGATCACTTGAGTCCAGGGGTTTGAGAGTGCAGTGAACTATGATGATGCCACTGCCCTCTAGACTGGGCAACAGAGTGAGACCCTAGCTATCTCAAAAAAAACAAACAAAAAAACACCACCACCCCCTCCAAAAAACAAGAACCATGTTAGCTGGGTAAGGTCCATGATCTTTTTCTCAATGAACAAAATATAAATAAGAGAACTTAGGATCTATAAAAGGGCCTTAGACGCTTGAATCACTTCTGACCAACCGTCCCCCTAGAGTTGCCGAGTGGGCACCAGTATTAAATGATTGAAGTTTCACTTCTTCTCCGTATCCCAGGCCTTCTTCTAACAGAAGAACAAATTAGTATTAAAATTACCCAATGTAAGATCAGCTTTTAGAACCAAATGTGATTTAAAAGATTACGTTTATTAAGTTAAGAATTCTTGCCTTATTCAGAAAAATTTAGGACAACTCTATATGAGACTGGTTCCCTCCCTTACTTTCTTTATCCAAGCTGGCCTCTGTGTTGATCCCTGAAGATGCCGGGGTGGTCCTTCCTCAAGGCCATCACACCTGCTGTTCCCTCTGCCTGGAATACTCTTCCCTCAGATATCTGCATAGCTTCTTCCTTTATCACCAGTTTTCATGTATCATATGCATGTGAAACAAATTAGAAGACAAATCCTACAGGTCTAACATGTACATCTGGAGTCCCAGGAGAGAGAACAGAGGAAATAAAAATAACTCAAAAAAAAAAAAAATCATTTAAAATTGCATCAAAGAACAAGAGTGAGGCTAGAAGATAATGGATCTTTGTCTTTTGGCCTAGAATTCTGCAGCCACCAAACTCTCGATTGTGTGATAAGGTAAAATAGAAACACTTTTAGACTTAAAGGTTTTAAAGTATTCTCATCATATGCACCTTTTTTAGGAAGCTATGAGAGGAACTTATCCACAAAAACATGGAAGAGAAATGAAGGGAGAAGAGGAGGACCTGGAAAGCTTGTGGAAACACCAGTCACCTGCTTGGCTTGAGCTCTGGCTATGGCCTCCCTCATCCCCCAATCCTGACACAAATTTCAGCTTCTTTATTTTGACCTTTGTCTTTCTCCACCACACCCCCATTTAGAGTCTCTTAATTCAGAATATCTGAATTCAGATCCTCTGGCTACGTCACCATGGCCCTTGTGGGTGAATAAGTAAATCTTCCATTTGAGCTGTCCTGGCCCTCGGGATCTTGACGCTGCACCCAAGCTCTTCTGGTCAGGCCTCTGTCCCAGTGACTTCAGCCCAGACGAGCCCCGTGGGACTTGACTCACATGACCATGTGACTTTGTAGCAATTATGCGTGAACCCCTGCCCAGGGGGCTTATTTTGTCCTTCAGAAACCAAACCCTTCCTACATAACTATTTTACAGCATTGCCAAAATTGGGGGCCTTTCCGAGGTCAAGTTTCATTTCACTTCTTTTCACCATAATGAGAAAGTGTTTTCAGAATCCCATGAGACAGACATAGGCTGGTATGAATTTTTACCTGCCCCAGCAGTCCAGGACCCCTCACAGGCAGGGCTAATTTGATCTTAGGGGGCAGGAGGGATTTTCCCCACCCTGTAGCCGATCAACAACCCTTCTAAGGGGAGAGATGTACTTGAGTCCCGGCTGATATCCAGGCACAACTCTGCTCCATCAGGACCATGAGATAGGCTTAGTGGCACCCACCAATCACACACTTTACCTCATTTGTGACGGGTTTAGTAGACACATCCAATCCCAATTTTCTCACCTCAGTTCAAGATCTAAGCAGTATCTTCAATTATCTAATAGAAAATAGCTAGCAAGCATGTTATCTGGGCAAACAGAAACTTGTCACAAGAATTTTGCACATAGTCCCTGACTCTCCCTTGGTGAAATAGGTCTAATACATTCTTTGGGGAGAAGACACTGATCTCAGTGTGGTATGACTTCCTTAAGAATAATAGACACTGTCACAGTTTGTTAATCCTATTAGTCTCCCAGGAGAAAGGGGAGATTATTAATTACCCAGCACAGGTCATGGGGTCGCCAGGCCTGTAAAGGGGATTCACCTCAAGAAAATCACCAGTTGGAAGCCCGGCATAAGGTTCTGCCCATGAAGGCTCTGCTCCTGGTATGCCTGCAAAACATCTGCAGAGGACAAGGCCCAAGTTCCACACTTGCCTATGAATTTTTAAAACTTTGCATAGACATTGATGTCAAGGTTTATAGGCAAACTGATTGAAAGGGTATTAATTCTGGTGCCTTGCCCAGCCAAGCAAATGCACAGCTGGGTCAGCCTGCATCTACAGCAAAGTGGCACCTTCTGAATACACAGCACTCCAAAGGAGTTGTGAGACCTCCTCCCTTCCCCTGTGCCCAGTGACAGCATTTCTCGCTTTCTTGGTTTTGATGTTTCCAGATCCACAGAGTAAGAGTCAGGAAAAAACCTACACAAATTATTATATTCTTGGGTTATGCTGCCACAAAAACGTCTAATTACAATACAGTGTGAGGTAGCCTACGTTAGGAGCATGAAGTGCCACTAGAAAACAGAGGCAGCAACCTGTCAGCCTGCCCAGGGACAAGACGTGTCCCAGAACACTTCCAGCATTAGGTGTAGACCTTGCAGGAGGAGTCAGTGTTTGCCATGGAAATATAAGAAGGAAGGACAACCCCACGGAAGGCCAGCATGATGCCAGAGCCATTGCTTTTGCCTACAAGGCTGTAAAACTTGGACTAGGAGATACCCTAGTCTCTTTGGAAGAGAGGCAAAAAGCAAAACAAAAACAAGAAAGAACTCCCAGGACGCACACTTTCATAGATTAAATCGCATTTTCCAATACCAACAACAAGGGAACACCTTTTCATTACTGGCCTTGGACTTAAACTGCACCTTCTTTCCCCAGGGCAGGAACATATCAGGTGAGCCACCCATTTGTTTATTCTACAGTCTCGACAGAATGCCCAATTCATTTCTGGGCTTGATCTGGTCACGAGGGGATCCTAGCTGAGCCAGTAGAATCAGAACCTCTGCTCAACAGCTGCTCTTTCATTAAGAGCCAACAAACCACACACTCCTCCCAGTGCAGGGTTCCATCTGCTAGCCGGAGGAAAGTCTCTTTCCTGCCACAGTCTGCCCTGCTCCTCCTTCCCCGTCTCCAAGGCATCTGAGACCTTTCATGCCTACCTCTCTAGCCCAGATAGTTCTACAACTGGATTATATTAAAATGTTTACACACACACACATACACACACAATTTATTTCAGCAGCATAAGAATCTAATGTTGAATTTTCTTCTACAATTGTCTTGAAATTCCTTTCAACTATCCTGATAATTTCTCCAATTTGGACACATTATGTCATCATTCTGCACAAGTGACCACTTTTAGAAAGTCAAGGGGAAAAAAATCAGACTTTCAAAATCAAAACAATTTCAGGTGATGAAAATTTTGAGTGTAAAAGGTAATGTGTTTGAGGAGTTCTGTTTGAAAATACAATTCAGTTGTTGTTGCTTAAAAATGACTCAGTCAGGGAAGCAAAGCCACTACACGTGATACGGAAGAAGGAATTTATTACAGGAGTTGGAACTTGCACAATTGTGGAAAGACCTGGGAAGCTAAAGATCTGAAAAAACAGAGTTGAAGGGACAGAGAAAAGTTGCAAACGCGTCAGAACTTGCAGACAGTACTGGAGCCAGTGCATCCTGCTGCCAGAGTTTGGCCCTCAAAGACTATGAAAGGTGGTAGTTGGCTCTTCATGTCTACTGCCTCGATTAGTTCTCAGAAAAATGTCTAGGGGGAGGCAGACACTTTTGACAGGCAAGGCCACCATCAGGAAAGAGGGAAGAGTAAACAGGACCCTGCCGGTACCTCTGGGGCTATCTCTTATCACCATGAGATGACAATAACCAGAACAGAACAACAGCTGCTTCTCTTCTGACTCCCAGAACTCACACAGCTTCCCTTTTTGCCAACTCCAATCTGGAATTATGTGGAAATGGAGAGCCCGAAAAACATAAGTGCAAATGTTACCAAACAGACAAGAGAGCAATCTGTCACACTGGTACTGTGACTTAACTACCAGAACGTGCAGGTAGAAGTAAATAGTCCACCTCAAACTCAAGTCCAAAATAAATGTGGACTTGATGAGTCCAGGCTGAATAAAAACAGAAATTTTATTCTTTGTTAAAGTGTAATTGACAACTAAAAAGCAGATACATTTATGGTATATAACATGCTGTTTTGATCTGCATATACAAGCCACAGCCTGAGTATTGCTCAGCCTCCATTACCTCTAAGTGGTCCCGGGTATCCCGTGTAGCCCTAAGTATCTATCAAAATTTCCTCCCTGCCCTGTTTCCCAACAACCTATCAAGCTTCTCTCATTGCTTCCCCACATGAAAGAAATCCCTTTCTTTCTTGCTACCATACCTCCAACCCCTCCCTGCTCCAACTTTCCACTAAACCAGAGAGATATTTCTAAAATGTAAAAGTCTAATATTTTACTTAATTATTTTAGTGACTCCTTATTGCTTACTATACACGTCTTCTTTCTTGGAGTGTTATGCAAGACCCCTCATTACATTTTGACACTGACCTGCATTTTTAGCCTCCTCAATCGCATACATAAAGTGCCCCAACTACTCTGAACCACTCGCAATAGTAGTTCCATACCTGAACATAGAATTATTGCAAGCTGTGTGTCTCCAGCCCCTGCTCATCTGTAAGATGTGTTTCAGTGTGGCCTCCTTTGCAGTGTCTTTTATGTCTCCTCACTTACCCCAGATCTCTGCAGTTAGTCCATATCCACCAGTGACCAACACTTGCCGTCCTAGTGTACCAGATATGCTGATTAGCACGTCGGTCTTCCGTGCTAGTCTGTGAGCTCCTTAATATTGAGGACCACATCTCATTCATCTTTGCATCCCCAGACACTAACAATTCCTGCCCATGTGGTAGGGACTCAATGAACTTTTGGTTAAGAAATTAAGTGATGGATTATAAGACCTGACATGTCTGTTATTCCATTTTTATAGCTGCTTCCATACAAATTATTATTCCCATAAAAAATAGGCTTGCATTTATAAAAATTGATTAATTTGGGGGTAATACAATAAATATGGATGTCCAAATATTGAAATTCAGTCTAAATCTTGAAGTGGCCCTAAATCATATGACCTCATTATCAGATTAATGAGATTATTTCTTAATCTTAATTTCAATTGTGGGGTTTAAACATACTTTAATCTGTCATTGGAAGATAGAGCAACAAAGGAAACATCTGCTTGTTCTTAACTTTGAGGTGACAAACCCATTTGTTAACAGTAGCAATGGGAGGCTGACAGTGCTTGATAACAGCTCTAACATGGGGAGCTCAGCCCATAACAGATGGACCAGACACTTCAGGGAAAGCTTAAAAAAAAAGTCTTTTCTAATTCAGGTTATACACTCCTTGAAAGTTCCTGCAACATAAGCATGAAAGTTTGCAGATGATTTTATCAGATCTGACAGTCTTTTCTACAGGGTAGTTTGCAATTGCCTCTCGGGAGTAGTTTGGTTGGATTTCACTGGATTTTGTAAGTAAAGGCAGGAATGTTTATAATAGGCTGGTGAACTGGAAGTTCTAAGCAGTTTGCATCACTGCCAACTTTCTGAGCATGACCTTTGACTGGTCACAGTTTGTCTATGTTCTTGTTTTCGTGGTTTTTGTTGTTGTTGTTGTTGTTGTTGTTGTTTTTTGTTTTTTTAATTCTTCATTGGCAAACTGAGGTTACCAGGAGTTACTACCATTTCTTCTATGTTTTGAACACAGATTAATAATAATTATGTTCAGACTCCAAGACAATTAAACTAAAGGTTGAACTCCAGCCGATACAAAAGTGTTGGAAAACATTTTCATATAACCATCTTTATTATATTTCAAAATATATTAGTCATTCATAATAGTTACAGTGATTCTAATCAAACCCTTCAAAACATTCTATTGTTTCCATACACCACTAAGACCTATTTATTCCCCCCTTAATTTGGTAAATTTTGTAGCCACTTTTAAATTGCCTAATTTACTTTTGGGCCCACCAAATATACTGTCTCTAAGTTGGTTACTAAATCATTCATATTAGAATAGACAAAAGAATTTTATTGTTTTGGGCAAGGCACTAGTTAATAAGAACCACATACCGAAGTACTTTCTTTCAAATATAATGTCCCTTTACATACAATACAATTAGTAAATTGTTTGGTATCTTGGCTTTAAATGACTGATTTCAGTAAAATTTTGGTTGATAAGTTAATATTTTTAAATTATTTTCATCAGACTTTGGCACTGTTTTTATAGCTAAAGAAACTGATCCACAGATGGTAAGTGCCAGGTAATCATCAAGTTAGTGGTAATACCTAGGATTGCAGTAACTTCATAAACTCACACACTCATAAACACATTTTTTAATGGATATCCTTAAAGAAATGCTGATTAATGAATAAAGCGCATTTATTTTTGTTGGTATATTATTTCCCAAGACAGGCCAATCCATTCGCATTATGGAAAAAATTTAAATTTACCAATGAAACAGGCAAGCTAATTGGGAAACAATACTATAATATGCTGTATATAAATGAAAATTTTCTTTCCCAAAATGCTTTGCTGATTTACTACAGGTAAAAAAAAAAAAAAAAAAAGGAAAAGAAAGAAAGAAACGAACATGTCTTTGGGGGATGGAGGAGTTGATAGGAGAAAGAATTAGAGAAGTACCCTTCCAGAACTTTTCCAAGTGTTGGCCTTCATTCCTCACCTTCTAAGAGGACAGAGACTCTCCAAAAGACCCACTTGACTCTCTCTCATCTGATCCTTCCCTTGTTTCCCATATTCCCTAGGTTCCAAAAGGAGAGCTCAGGGGTTGTGAAAACACAGGCATTCAAGAAAGAACATTCTAGTTCCTTTTCACACACCAGAAGTCTCGGTCTTAGGCACTTAGAGCCTTCCTAGCCACAAGACTGCCACAACCTTTGCTCTGACCTGCACAATGTTCTAGAGATGAACGTCATGGGCATACCAGCACCTTTATTCTATACTGCAACACCAGTCCCCAAAGACCAGGCAAGCAGAAGAGTAGCCAAACCTTAAGCGTGGGCGACTTTGTGGAAGAGAAAGAAAATGACAGGAAACCTTAAGTTCTGCTGCTCCAACATAAATGTCTGCATCATTGGCCATAAGTCCAGAGACGGTTCGTAATAATTATAGTGGATAGTGCAGTTGTTGGAAAGAGGTCAACTCAAGCCAGTGTGTGAGTCTGAGTAAGTTAGATCATCTCTCTGAGCTTCATTTCCCTTGATGAAGGGAAACACAGAAAGATGATACCTAATCTGGAGTTTTGTTATGAGGACATAGGTGGAGCTCCAAACCAGGATGGATACGTGGTAGACACTTAATAAATGAGAGATGAATGGATTATTCCTTTGCCTGATGTTAGGAGAAAAATAATACGCTGAATGGAAAAATGAACCAAATCACTAACAAAATTGCAGAATCCTGTTACAGATGATAATTTACTTTTAATTTTTCTGCTTGGATTTTGCTAGGTCTTCTGATCAAAATTGTGATACTTGTAGCTTGTAGCCTAGTCTCATTCTCAATATTGAATGTGCCTGTTATATTTTTAGATAACTGAACATTGCATATTTATTTTTAGAGAGCCCTGCCACAAATAAACGACCAATACACATCAACGTAAAAGCAGTTCATACTTGAAGTGCCCCATTGTAATCCTCTATATTTGGCATTTTCATTCTTTAAAGTGAGGTTTCCCAAAGTATGTTATCTATAAAATTAGTTTTATACAAAATTGACACTGAATATGTTGCAAAGAAGAAAAAGCATTCCATGGTCAATTAAAGTTGGAAGATGGTAGGATAAGTGAAGAAGGCTTTTTTTTTTTTTTTTAATTTCTGTTGTGTTTTCCACATGAATTTCCAGAAACTTCAATATTCTAATGTGCATTATGTATGTGGTATCTCTAAATAGGTCATAGGAATATTACATTTCCAAATCTTATTTGCCCAAAGAAATGAAATGAAGAACCATCACCTGATTTGTTCTATTGTCTTTTTCTGGAGATATTCAACATAGGCACAGTATGATAGGGGTGACAGGATAGGGGAAAAGGGAAAAGCAGAGAGAGAAAAAGTATAAGAATAAATACTATAAGGCAGGGATCACAACTCCTAATGTCTATAATAAACAAAAGTGACCTTTAAAAAAGAGGTGTGCTGGATGCAGTCCAAGAGCAGATGGTAGGTCAATGGCAAACTTCATAACATATAATCTGTCTGCCTTGATTCAAACTTTTAAAAAACACTCTATGTGCCTATTTCTGTCTGTGGGCCCTATGCACCACAGATTGCTAGAATGGAGTCCCTATTCTAAAGAGACTGCTTTCATTTTTATCTCAAAAGCAGCACCAACTTGAAGGGCACCTTCAAAGACCCAAATTTTAATGTACTGAAGAGCGAGCAGAAATGGTGTAGCATATTCAGTACAAGAGTTGGCTGTTTGTTTCTCTCTTGACTAAAACAACCATTAGGCTGTTTCAAGGTCAATAGACGGATCCTGTTAATGGTTTAGCATTATGTGTGATCCACAAGTGTGTGGATAAGAATAGCCCATGGCTTTGAACCACTTACCATGTATATTTTACCAGACACTCTTCCTTGTGCCTTACTTGTACCTCCTCGTGTTATCCTCACAATAACCCTATCATGATCCCCACTTTACAGAAGAGACAGAGAGTTTAATCCACTAGCCTGTAGTTACAGAGGCAGAGCTGGGATCAAAATACAAGTTGTCTGGTTCTAAAACCTAGATTCTTAATGACTATGCTAAACTCAGTCTTGGAGATGTCCTACTCTCCATTTCAGAAGCATATCAATTTTGAATGACTTTGGCTTCCAGTGACAGAAACCCCAGATAACAGTGTCCAGATCAAGTATTTTTTTCCACAATACAAGAAATCTGGAAGCAGGTATCTACTAGTCCTGGTGCTGCAGCTTAGTGCCAGCACCAATTTCTCCACTCTTGGTCGCAAGACAGCTAGCTCTCCACTGGACACCAAACAGAAAAACAAGAAAGCGAGAAGAGGAAAAGTGTGGCAACCAACTTCTTAGGTCTCTTTAATCTGGAAACGAAACTCTTTCCCGCAAGGCTTCATCAGACTTCAGCTTATGCCTCATTGCCAGAATGATAGCACATCTGGCTGCAGAGAAGTCTGGAAAAGTGAATATTTCTCTTTTCCAGCCCCATGGCTGGAGGCAGGCAAGGGAATATTTGTTTGGGATCAGGTGCTGGCTTAAGTAGCCAACAGTCTGGGCCACAAGAAGTTTGGTTTGGTTAGAAAAATACCAACAGAACATCATCATACTGTGTGTCACTCATGCCACGGATCCACAGAAAGTTAAATGGCAACAAACTAGAGGTCGTTGCAAAACCAAAATTGAACCATAGAATTCTTATCACCTTTTAAAAGTATCTGCTTCCATCTATTTCCAAAAATATAAAATTACCTCTAACCATTTTGCTGATCAGACCTATCTAGGTAGTGTGTAAAAATTATTTGACTTTCACATACTCAGATACTGTTAGTTATATTATTCTTAGTTACATTATTTTTATAAAATGTTATCTCCTTATTTTGGTTAATAAATCAAAATGACAAGTTTCAATACAGTTTCAAAACGGGATTGAAATTTTTCAGTAATTAAAAACTAGGAAGCTTCAGGGCTGAAAATATATGATAGGATGTTTGAACTTATATCTATTTTATTCCCAGTTTGCATGGACTTTTCTGGATCTTTCTACAACTTTAATTGTAATTTTTTTCTTTTATATTTTTATCGCAGCACTCAACTTGGAAAACCTGTTAAGGCAACTACATAACGTGATCTAAAAATCCAGTTAACATATTGCTATGGAAACCAGGAAATAGAAACAGCACTCTAATGGTTTCTTTAGACAACCATGGCTGTGTGTGTGTGTGTGTGTGTGTGTGTGTGTGTGTGCGCGCGCGAAAATTCATTAATTTATTTACCTTTTATTGAAAGTTGTTACTGAAACCAAAATCTATGATTGATCTGTCCATGAATAGGCCCAGTGCCTTACAACCCATATATTTAATATGAACTGCACTTAATGTTAAATCATGCCATGTAATTAACAGGGAATCTTCAGTACTACGGCTGCTTTGTATGGTGTGAACTACACCTGACTGCAGTTTGAGAGCTGGGTTCTAACCTTGCCTCTTTCACTAACCAGATGCATTCCCTAGGACCTGTTAAGGACTGTGTCTTCATCTGCAAAATGGTTCAGTGCAAGACTCTAATAATGTAATGGGAACTTTCCTTTTCCACAAAATTGGGGAATCCCTTTTGAGGACGGAAACAGCTCTGTGTAGTTTCTGCTAAACTGTCTGGCAGGTAGTAAGCTCTTGCAAATACCTATCCTTACTGTATTTTTCTATTTTTTATTCTGCAGTAAATACGATCTGAATCTGCAGAGTAACTCCTCTTTTGTCCCACGACTTTAAATAACCAACAGATCCATGTCTCCTTATATATTGCCATTACTGAAGGAGCCCTTACGAGAGTTAGAAACAACTCAAGTTCTAACAGGCAACGCTGTTCCTTTGACGCTATTATCTTTAAGTGTGTTTATATGCGCTGGTAAGATAGTCTCAATTCTTGCATGTGAAATATAAAAAGTTATCCTAACACAGTATTAATACAATTCACTAGGGCCCCAAATCTCTTTTTTTAAGAACATTATATAGTACAGTCAAGAATTAAACTTTTGTTCTGTTTTGCTTGTTCATTGCTATTTTTCTAGTTATTTAATTAACCTGTTTCCAGCTATTAAAAAAGTTAAAGAAATCGAAGTCTCCTGGGGTTAAACGCTTCTGTTGTTCTTACAGAAATCTGAGTTATACTAGTAGAGGATAATCATTGCATAATGAAGTCATTGGGAGAATTAGTCCATCCCCTCCTACCTCTGTCTCTAACAATAAACTCCTTGTTTGCGCGGTGCCCAAATCTCTCCCTCCCGGGGTAAGCGGCAGGGGCTGCCCGAGACGTGGGAGAGACAGAGCAGAGCCTCGCTCTGTCCCCGCCGCCAGCGCGCAGGGGGGTGCGGAAGGTGCGCGCCACGCGCTCTGAGCGCTGGGTGACACTCGCCGCCCAAGCACCAGGAGGGGGAGACTCGGTCCCGCTTAGCTCCCGCCCAGCTAACTCCAGCCGGGCGCCACGGTAGGAGAGAGCGCGCGGCCAAGGCGAGAAAACTTCTCCACCTCGAAAGTTTCACCTTGTCGTGGGCGGGGCAGGGGCGGGAGGAAACGCGACCCCCGCGGGGCCGGGCGCGGCGCAGGAAGGGTGGGGGCCAATTTCCCCCTCTGGGAGGTGCCAGTCGGTACCTCAGCTGTCTCCGGGCCGGCGGAACGGGCGGCCCAGACAGCGCGCGAGACCGACATACGCGTGCTGGGACGCGCGGGCGAGCGCCGCGGTGGGGTCGCCTGGCGCTGCCTCCAGCCTGGACGCGCCCGGGCCGCCTGGGGCCGTGCGCACCGATGCCCGGCTGAGTCACCGGCCGGGCAGCGCGCGGTGGGGAGGGGCGGAGGGAGCGCGGCGGCGGCGGCGGCGGCAGCGGGCGGGGCGGGCGCTCCACTCGGCCCAGCCGCAGGTGACCCGGGGCCCTCGCCGCCCGCCGAGCGCCCCGAGCGCTTTGTGAGTAGATGCGGAGCCAGATGCGGGGCGACAGCTGACTCGCTGCGAGGAGGCGCGGAGCGCGCGGGTGGTCCCTGCGCCACTGACTCCCCGGGTTCTTGAGCACCGCAAGGTAAAACTAAAGACCCCCTTCTAATCCCGCACCCCACCCCTCGCCCCAGCGCTTCTGTTTTCTTTGTTCCCCGAAGAGATCTAACTGCTCTTCCAAAGGGCAAGCTCACAGAGGAGGACTAGAGTTCAGGGGCAAACTGAAGGCAGGGCGGGCGGGTGGGGGAGAGGACGGCAGGACTCGGAGGGGGTTGTTGTTTGGGGGGCGGGGGTGCTTCCGATGGCCACCTGTGTGACTCGGGACGGAGAGGGGCGCTGGGGCGGTGGGTAATGTGTGACCGTGAGGGCCCAGCAAGTTTCAAAGCTGTGATCTGATTCAGCCTTTACAAAAGGGATCCAGGCGCCCTGTCCCAGGGTGATGCAGCCGGCAAGGTTGGAACCGAGCGGCTTCCACGTTCCCAGCCCCGTTTTATATGTATTATGTAGGAGTCTTTCCAGGGGGCAGGTGTCTCTGTGAAGGTCTGTCTTCCTCCTTTCTGGCAAACACGCAGCTTGTGATCCATCATTTTCGATCGTACCTGATCTCTTTGCTGAGGCTGTGGAGGACATCTGTCTTCTTAGGTGAAATAGATTAGAAGGACAGGCCGGGCCGTCTCGCTAGTACCAGTGCTGACCCAGTAATGAAAGCACCGATGAAAGTACTTTCTCGCTGACTATTGCCAAGGCAGAATTTACTCCAGAGCGCGGTTTCCCATTCATAACCTTTTATGTTTTAAAAGAGCCATTTGCTAATTTGGCAGTTGGAGAGGGTTCCAATGGCTCACGCATGAATAGTGTATTTTACCTTATCACAATTTTATGTTCCAAGGAGCCGTAAGACAGAATGAAATATTGTTAACTGTCTTAGGCAAAATAATCAGGATACTTTAATCGCCAAGTTAAGATGGTCAATGACTATAGGAGGACCGTAAAAACTGACACTAGAGAGCATATAGACTATCTGGACCGTCTCCTGAATTTTAAGAAGATTGTTCACATTCTGTAGCGTTGGGCGGAGGTTTATTCTGCCGCTTTCATCAGCCAGACACATGCACATTGCCATGCAAATAGATTCAGAAAAACATTATATTCCCGTACAGCTCAACTATTATAGCTGACTAATGAATTTTCTCTGCATGAAGATGATCTGAAAATTATGTACATCATGTTTCTCTCTGCTATTGGGACATAAATTGTGCTTTTATGTAAACAGTGTAGATGGTGCCTGGATTATTTATTTACAGGTATATAGAGCTTTTCTCTCTTAGCTCTAAACTTCCTGTGCTTTGTTTTGAACATGTAAAACTTACATAATGGAACAGAGTGAAGTACTTTGGTTCCAGTCATTGCAAGTCTGTAGGGTATTCAACGTTCTTTCTTTTTGAACTGCTGAATAACATAGGGGAAATTTACATCATTCATAAGAAATTTTTGTAGTACCAAAACTAAGTCTGATTGCCTATAAAATATACTGGTATTGTATCAATTCTGTTTGATTTTCAAAGTTAACAGTGGATAAGCCTATAGTTATTAACTTAAATATATTTTCATGGAATTTAGGGTCTATAGAGGGTGATCTGCTGATTATTGCTTTTTCAAAGATGGCTTTGTTCTTGATACATCGCAGTAGGGGTTTACATTAGATAGACATGACATGCTTTCAGAATTAGCACATAAAGTTTATCTGAATGATATTATGCGCCAAAGCCAGTCAATATGAAAGCTCACACCTAATGTTTTTACTACTTTTAAATCTATAATAAAAGAAAAATGAAACTTTCTAAGTAGAAGTAATACCCATATTTTATAAATATCTTTTAAGACTATATAAGCACATGCTCTACATTCACCTTAAAATGTTTTAAAAATTTGGCTCCATGAAGGCAAGACTAAGAAATAAATTTTAAAAATCAATTTCCTAAGCTGTTAGTAAAAAAAAAAAAAAAAAAAAAAAAATTCAAAAAGCATTTGTCTAATTTTTCTTTTGCAGACCTGTGCAATATTCTCAAATAAACTTTTTATCAAATGTGGTCATTTCAAAACAAAGTGAATAACTCAAAAGGGCTGAGGGGTTCTCAGGACACACAGTATCTGCACCATAGCTTTGGTGACACATGCATGGAGAGCAGGTTCAGGGCACCTCCTGTCTGTCTGGCCCAGGCCACCTCATGCCTTTCCCTTGGCTTGGTCAGTGCTACTTCCAAGCCCTTCTGAGCCCGTTTCTTCCGTCAAGTTTCCAAGTTTCTTCTTCTTTGTTATTAATGATTTTCAGCAGAATCATCTATGCTTTCTTTTCCCTGCCCCTAAGATTTGTCTTGATCCACTGTGTTTGTTCATGGGGTTCCCAATTTCCTAATTGTGCCCCCTTAAGGAGAGAAAATATATGCAGAAACTCAAGTGCCAGGGAGTTAACCTTTCCTGGCAAATGTATACTGAAACCAAGAGCAAGCCCTCAGGGCAGAGTTTCTTCACAGGCTTTGCTCCACAGAAAAGAAATACATGCCTAGTCACCTCTCAGTAATAAGTGATAGATACCTTGACTAATATTTCAGGATCACTTTGATCCTGACCCTAACTTGCTACCTGGCCCACATTTGCCTTTCCCCAAATAGTTAAGAACAACTGTACATAGAGCACTGTATGTGTTAGGTACAAAGAAAACATTTAAAAGGAAAAGGGAAGAAATGGAATCTGCCCTTGAAGAGTTAACAATCTAGATGTAAAATGAACCCAAATCCATAATTATTAAGGGTACATCACATGAGAGAAACATTAGAAATCATCCCATTTGCTACTAAATAATATATATTTTTAATAAATCAAAAGATTGGAAATTAAAGACCTTAACATTTTTAACATGCTTTTGTATGTATCATCTTTCTGTTACTAAAACAACCTCGCAGGTTCATCAATGCCGATTTTAATATCTTAACATTCCTATGTTGTAAGCAAGGAAACTGAATTTGAGACTATTCCTGTGCCATCTCAATAGCAGCATCCTGCCTCTTCCCAGTCAACAATGAAGATGAACTATTAGAAGCATTTTCCAGTGAGGCACAGGTTGGGATCCTGAAACTAGTGATAGATGATGAATATAATAGTATTTCTAGTCCCTGAAGTTTTCCTCCCCTTCTCTTTCGCTAGTTATTTTTTTTTTCTTTTTCTGTTTGTAGTAAGATGTACCAAGAAAAGGATTAATTTATATGTGTGGGGTATTTTGCTCCTGTTATCAGATTAAGAGCTGTGAGTAATTTCATAATCTATCCTTTTATCAAAAAGGCCGTTCTCAGATATCTCTTCAGCTGTGTTAAATAGTTTAGTATATTCCCCATGGGATTTGTTTCAATAAAAACATCCAGTAAAATCTGATTACTTTGCTTTTTCATGGGACAAAATGAAGAAAGTGTTTTTATAAGCTGTAAAACTTAATTGAGAGAAAAATTACACGTGTGGCATTTGTGGCAGGAGGTGTGAGCACAGTGAAATAAAAAGCAGTAAACTTTGTAATCACATACCCAGGTATACATATTTCTTTCTGTGCCTGTGTAAATTTATGCAAGTGTGTTTATGCAGGTTACTCCCATTGACTTTAATTTCTGTAATAAATTATGTGGCCACAGAATCCATGGAAATTATGTAGAGATCTACAGGCTGTGTAAATTATACAAGGGACAATAGAATTTGAAAATGTATTTTTTCAAATATAGCAAAAGATATCAATTATTAAATGTAGTTAGAGAAGCAGCACTTCTGGTGAAAGCCAGGTTCTGGTGCCCCAAGAATGTGATGGAGGATTTAGTCATTCA
The DNA here is from genome assembly GCA_963574355.1 of Loris lydekkerianus. Classification (NCBI taxonomy): domain Eukaryota; kingdom Metazoa; phylum Chordata; class Mammalia; order Primates; family Lorisidae; genus Loris; species Loris lydekkerianus. Next base: position 14,388 of record CAUYPK010005488.1, on the reverse strand, counting down.
TTCGGGATAATTTGTTGGGCACCTACCAAGCATAGTTCTAGACTCCGGCATTTCAGTAGAGAATAAAACAGACAAAATTCTTGACCTAATGATGCTCTGTTCTATGTAGGCAAACAATACAGAAATAGATAACTAAAATGTGTTTATGTCAGGTGATGTTAATAGCACAAGGAAGAACAAAGTGGTGAAGGGGAATAGGGACTGTCAAGGATAAAAGGGGTTGAGGTGGTGATTAAAAAATTCAGTAGTGAGGTCTAGGAAGGCGCACTTCAAAGGTGACCTTTGAGCTAGAACCTGAAGGAGATGCAGGAGTGATTCTTGTGCTCAGGACTGTAGTCTCATCATATGTGTTCTGAAATTGTGCAGTGTACAGCTTGCACAGCTGTCCACAAAGTTCCTGGGTTTTTAGGGAGATGCCAGTGCCTGCCATAGTTAGCTACGGTCTCAAAGATGAAGGTACAGGAGTGGCCTGTGCCATTTTTTTTTATGGGATGTGAAAGAAGACACCCCATAGAGTTTGACTGCATTTGCCTGGCCCCATCCCCATCCCCCATCCTTGATCAGAGACACTGCTCCATTTCCTTCTTATTTTCCCCATTGTGAGGGTGGCCCACTGGTATTTATTGAGAGTAATAACCATGGCTGCTGTCTCTGATCTTTTCCGTCATGTAAGTCTAGAGACGGTAAAGGCTTGCTGATTGACGGAGTGCGGCCTGTCCGCTGTGCACGTCTTGCTTTCCTCCTGCTTTTCCTTCCTTTTCCCTGGCCAGTGTTAAACCACTGTCTTGGATTTTCTTCCTCTTTTCTCCCCCCTTCTCCCCCCCATCTGCATCATGATTTGCAAGCAGGTAACTTACATGAGTAAAACCAACCCTTTCACTAGGGACTGACAAACTGCTTAGGAGAAGCCCTACCTGAGACAGGGCAGTCACCACCTGGCTTCATTGGAGTTGCCGAGGGGCCCAGTGCAGGGCATGGGCTCATGAGGTCGTACCTTCCAGATTGTCCAGAGAAGCTAGAAATCTCCCTATTTTAAAATGTTGACTCAGTATCTTTAAAATATCATACAGCCTAGAGTGACAAGAAGTCTAGTGCAGGGCATGGGCTCATGAGGTCGTACTTTCCAGATTGTCCAGAGAAGCTAGAAATCTCCCTATTTTAAAATGTTGACTCAGTATCTTTAAAATCAAACAGCCTAGAGCAACAAGAAGTCTGCCACCCTTCTCACGGGCTCCTTGTGTTGCCAGGTGCTGCAGCACGCATGGCCAAAGAGCCTCAGGACTGCTTCTGCAAAAGATTCTATTTTTCTAGAATTCTCAGAAGTCTCTGGAATTCTCTGGAAAGGATTCTCTAGGAAATCAAGCAATTTAAAAAAGAAAACAATATTTTATAATTCATTACCTCTTGGCACATACTTCTATTTCTAAACTCACCAGCCCACATGCTTTGCGTCAAACTATGTATATATTTCTAAACTAAAGGATAATCTAGTTATTTCATTCTTAAACTAAAGTAGTTATTTTCTGAAACCTGAATCTAGCATAGCTTTATGCATAACTTTCATTTCCAAGTTCTCTGATTCAGAATAAACTCTCTCTTTGGAATATTGGCTCCTTTTTTTTTTTTCTGTTTTGGAAATGCCTGAACTTCACACATTGTTATTCCCCTGGCATTGAAATTCAGAATGTGCACTGCCTTGCTGGTTTCCAGGTCCCTTTAAAAGCAATCAGATCAGCGTTGTAATCTATTTTTCCAAAGGAATAAAAACTCATAGGTTGTGCGCTAACTTGTTTTCTTTAATCCTAAAAACTCAGCGAAATGTCCAGGCTAGCAGCCTTCCGGAAGGCCATTGTGTTAGAAAGGAAGATTATGTACTGTATTTCTTCCTAGTATTTTAAATGCAAATATAATAATATATCATGAAACAGTGGACATATTAAGATCAGTGGCCTTTTCCTGTTTTGAAGTGATCTCGTGTTCCCTCATAGTTGGAAATCTGAGGCAGCATCTAGACTGTCAGGTCCAGTTTGAATTGTATGTTAGAAAGAAAAAGAATGACTTGGGAATTAAAAAGTATTCCAAAGTAGTCCAACTGTTTGATAAGACCATAGAAGAATTTATAATTTTTAATACTTCATTTAAAATACTAAGAACATTGAGAACTGCAGACTTTTAAAATAATGTAGTCTTTGGAAGTCAGAGAAAAAAAGAGGTTGAGTAAATTTGTTTATCAGAGGTAGCTTGCTTCCTTTGGTCCTAATCATGTGGGAAAGGAAGACCAGCCAAGTTCTGGGTCCATAAGACAACTCAAAGTAGCTTTAAAAATAAGTTTTGGCTTTGCTTAGAACCAGAGTGTGTTTAGACCAGCATTTTAGCTCTTAAATTTTAAACCTAGGGGTCTTTTAAGAGACATTTAATCCATGTGTTTTTGATTCACTAAATATTAAATCATTACCCATAAACTGTATGTCCCTCTGAGCTCTTTGATGTCTAAGCAATCTTTGAAATTATATAAAGCCTTTTTGTTCCAGAAAAATAGGAAGTAAGTTTTTGTTAAGGGTCAGTAAACAGTATCTTCAAAAACCCGAGTTAGGTCTAAAATCCCAAAACCATGACAGAATGGATGTTTGAATGTGTATTAATGCCTTGTCTTGCGCAATGTGAAAAATAGAAGTACTCTTGAAGTACTCCTGTTTACCAGTAATATTCAGTTGTAATCTTTCCTAACCCCAAGAAAATGATTTTGATGTAACTCCTTTCTGTTGTATTGTAATGTAAATATAAGGTTCAAGTATTTATCATTTTCCCTACACATAGTAGTACATATTTTCTAGAATATTAAAGGAATGGCTTTTTCTTCTGTCCAGAACCTTCCAGCTAACATCAATCTTTCTATTCAATATCAGTGTCTATCTGTAGTGTTTTGGAACGAGATCTACTCTGAGTCAGTGACCTGGTTTGATAAATTTTAAAAATAAGCCATCTACCTAATATATGACATTTATTGAAATTCATTTTGCAGCATGAAGCAACTGCCGAGCAAAGAGTGCTGAAAATATGAAGGAATTTGTAGGCTAATTTGATTAAATATTCAGTTGTTACCACATGCTTTCTGAAAATTGATTTTTTCCCCCATGTGCTATTTCTGCCATCCATCCTCCCACCTTGACATGCTTACTGATTGAAAGCTATGCACAGAAAATGGCAGGTTGCATGTATCTATAAGCAAAGCCAACAAGTTCAAACAGGCACAGGAAACACAATGCTATAATATGGGGTGGTGGAGAGGGGTACTCAATAATCATGGTGTTGGGTTTTGCTTCAAATTAAATGGATGACACATCTCTGAACTCTATTGTGTGGGAAAAAACACCTTCTTACTGTAGTTAGATTTCCTGTTTGTGAGTGTGTATTTTCTGGTAACTAGACTTCCCCTATGGACTGGGCACAAATGTGTAGCTTGAAGGGCAGTTCAAATGCACATGATGAGAGTGCTGGCTGCTTTGGAGACAGCAACTGCTTGTCTCACAAACAGTCTTTTTCAACTTTTCTATCTCACATCACCCTTGATGACGTGAGAATCAAGGGTGTGATATGAACTTCCGTGGCACACTTAAATTATGTTGATCACAAAAAAGAGTATAAAAAAAGAATATACTTAACTGTGCTTTGAACTTCTTTTGAAAATAATTTAATGAATGATCTTTAAAAATTTTCGCAGCACTCCGGTGTACCACGGCACACCAGTTAAAGATCACTGCTCTAAGAGAAAGTTAGGGCCATATAGTGAGATCTTTCTTAATACCATGTTGTGGATTTCTCAATGCTCATCACATTTGATCCTCAGAAAACCTTTCCTGATCAAAAGTCGGTTGTTTTAACGTGACATTTGGGGTGACAGAATTTGGCAATTTCTTCTATCTTGGGTGGGTAAGGGGAGAAAAATTAATATTATATTATTATGTGCTTGAAATAAAGATTCTCTTTGATGAATCTGAAGTTTTACTGACTACAGACATCATCATTAAAGCTTATTTTGACATTTAATTGGAGATAGCACTGCATCAGCAGTGACTTATTTATATAGTGTAGACATGCCTATTTTTTGTTTCAGTGGGAGGCCAAACCATCAGGAATGATCCCATATGAATGTGTTTGTACATATTCATGTTTACGTGATTTTTAAACTCCAATTAAAAGACCTCACAACTTGATAAATAAACAAATGCCTTGAGCAAATGTAGTTGAACTTAAAAAAAAATTTTTTTTGTAACAACTCTCATGGCACACATAAAGAATATAGATAATAAAGGACAAGACCCAGAGGTTTTGATGGGGTATTGGATCAATGAAATAAGGGGAGGGAAAGGTGGATGGAAACTTTGAGGAGTCAGGGGCTTGGGTGCATTGTAAGTCACAGAGTGTCCCATTAGGAACCAGGCTGCCTGGTCTCTCGGCAGAAAAGAGGCAGGTCAAAACAGGGAAATTGGTAGGACACGTACATGGTAAGCAAAGTCTAAACCTCCTCCAACTTCTGTCACATGTGGTTTGATTCTGGGAGAAGATTACAATGTTATCTATCCATTCTTAAATTGGGCTTCTTACTCTGTTCTCCTCACAGCTACCAGGAAGAATAACAGGAATAAGTAGCAGAAATAAAAAAGGTTTTAATTCTGAGCATCAGTGGCATGTCCTAAGCACTCTCAAACACTCTAAATGAAAGTCCATCTTCTCAGAGGAAATCATAATATTAAAAGAAAAACCAGACACATTTGTAAAGATTTTACACCGTTTTCATGACTAAAATTTTGTTTAGCCTATCAGCTCATTATAATCTATAAATTTCTGTTGAGACCAAAAGTTATGGCCCTAAAAACTATATTTATAGTCATTTTCCACTGAGATATCATCTGCTATGGATGTGTATGGAGGGATGTTGTCTTGAGACCTTATCTTTGGGCCTTGACTATACACAGTTCATGCTGGAGTATGCCTAGAAATTACACTTTTATATTCTAAACATGAAATCAGACAGTGATCTAAAGAGCTGAAGGAGACAAGAGGGACTTAACAAATGCAATCAGTGTAACCTAATTCTTTGTACCCTCAATGAACCCCAAACAATTTTTAAAAAGGTATATATAAAAAAAAAGAGCTGAAAGAAGGTCATATCAAGCCTTGCCTTTGCTTTATGTCTTTTTGCTCCTCTGAATCTTGGGTGACCTGCTATTCCTCTGACACCAGATGATGGCTACCCTGTCCAAAGTCTCACCACTATCTGATTAAGACAGAGATAGCAAACAAATAGAATCACGTGGGACATACTGTCCAAAATGAGCCTCCAGTCTCACTATTACCTGGTTAAGACAAAAACAGCAAACAAATAGACTCCTTTAGGACTCAGGTGAACCTTTGAGCTTAAAATAATTACCTTATTGTCGTTCTTAATCAGTACCAAATAGTGCAGAGTTTTAAGTTCTATTGAATTGTATAAAGAAGCAGCCAAAGCAGAGATTGTTCATGGAAAAAGAAAAAGGTTCCTCCTAACAGAAATGAATATGCAATTTGAACTTTTCACAAATTCCCTTTCTGTCCTGTCAAAATTAAGATATTTCTAAATTTTATTTTAGTCTTGCTAGCACAAACCTTGGTTGTTATATGAAATATGTCAGGGCCCAGTGATTTTAAACATTCTTCGGGTCTTCAAAAGCTTATAAAAAGTACCATTCTTTAAATCACCAGAAAAGTGCAAATAAAACCCCTGACAGCTTCATTAACGACAATGAAAGGTGACAAGCTTTGAATCTATGTCATAAGCTGATTAATTATTTTCCAAATGTTATTAAAGATTCTAAAGGAATAGCTAGACTGGTATTCAGGATCAAGGTTCCCTCGCAATTCCTAAATGGGTTTTAATTTTCAGAGTTAGATGATCATTATATCTGATTCATTTCTTTAACATCTTTAGACTCTTGGTTTTATTGAAAAGAGGGCAGAGAATCTGTTTCAGGGTGTTTTCTTTTCCCTGAAGTTATTCCTTGCAGAATTCAATAAAACTGGTTTTGAAATAAAAATAATCAAGTGCTGGCATTTTCCCTTAATAAAGGCCCATAGATGTGATGAATTAAATAAACATTCGAAGGAATTTAAAACAGAGATCATAATTGTGTAACCGTTTAATTCCCAAGTTGGCCTGACAGTGTAGATACTCAATGAGAATGGGCATTGTGCGTCAGGATAAGTATTACCTGGGTGAATTTTTATTCTTTGTTTGATTACTTCCCTTTTGACCAGTCTATAACACCTGCTTCTCCTCTCAGCAGATTTGTTTGCTGGTTTCTGGTCTCCTTTTCCCCATGCCCACTGTAATGATTTAAAACTCACGCCATTTTTCTTAAGCTCTTGCATCTCTTTGACATCCCTTATTCTCAGTGTAAGATTTTCTCTTAAATTTTAGAGAGCAAATGGAAGTCCAGATGGCTTCCATGTCACCTATTTATCTCTTTCTGTCTCACAGGATGAAACAGTCTTTTCAACCTACGATCTTGATTGATCCCATTGTTCCCCATGCTGTCGAGCACCTTGCTTCGTCTGTCCTGGCCTCCCGTCTTTATTATCACCCTCACCATTTTTCATTCAGCCTTCACTCAACTTGCTCCTTCTTCTAGAAAGAAGGAAAACAAATAAGTTAGGCATCCTGATAGGATCTCAAGACACAATTTTCTTAAGCAGTCATTTTTCTTCTTCATTCCCATTCATTCCTTAATGCAGTCAACTCAAATATTTTGTCCTGTGTTCCTAAGAAAGCGTCCTCATTCTAATCACCAGTGACCTTCTCTTTGCCAGATCTGATAGACACTTGCTTTTATCCCATTTGATCCTCTCTACATTGTACTCCTCCCTTCTTGAAAGTTCTCCTTTAGCTTTTGAAACACCACTCAAACCTCATCATCTCTTACCTCTCTTTTTTTTTTTTTTTTTTTGCAGTTTTTGGCTGGGGCTGGGTTTGAACCCACCCCCTCCAGTAAATGGGGCCGATGACCTTTGAGCCACAGGCACCACCTGCCTCTCCATATTTTTTTCACTTATAACTTCTTTCTTTTTACCCTTTAGAATGTGAAATTTAGATTCTGATCTCTTTTAGGGTTCCATGTAAATTCCACCTTTCTGCTTACTAAGCTCTATGGGTGATCTCACTTGCCTCAGTGACTGCAGATACCCTGATGGTCCCTTGGTTCACAAATTGCCATCTCTAACTTTCTCTGTCTCCAGTCCACTGTCCCCAGGTTGTTAGCTACCTTATAGCTGCCTCCACCGGAATGAACAACAGGAACCTCAGGGTTATTAATGAAACTAATTATTTTTGCCCCTAAAATTTTCTGTTTTCCCTGTCTTCCCTTATGGCCCCCAAGGTAGACATTTTTAGCCATCTTTGACTTCTCAGTCTCTCCTATGATTGAAATTCATATTGAATCATTACCACATGAATCTTCTCTCTTTAACATCTTTCTAAGCTGGTTTTTCCTTTCTGTCTATACTGCTAGAATCTTTGTTCGGGTTCGTTCTTTCATGTATTATTTAGATGGTTCTGTTTTCCATTCATTCAACAAATGATTACCAAGTCTCATGTAATGATGGCACTATCTAAGAGCTAACAGTGGAGCTTACAGTCTAGTGGGAGCCACAGAGAAGAAATTATTGCAGCTCACTGTGGAAAGGGGAAGGCAGGTTGAATGTATGAGCACATGGGAACATTCCTGATCTCTTTCTAGAGGGTAAGAAAGGCCTCAGAGAAGGCTTCCCAGAAGAACTATTATTCACGGTGAGGCCTGAAAAGAGACTGTGCATTATCCAGGTAAAGGTGTTCCATGAAGGGAATCCACACATGCCGAGACTCAGGGTAGGAGAGCACATGGCTCGCTTTACAAACAGGGTGAGGGCAGAGTGGCGAGAGCCAGGATTTCTAGTGGAGTGATGGCAAAAAGCAAGGCTGCAGAGTGAGGCAGAAGCCAAATTACACATGGCTTTTAAGGTCTGCTGTGTTCTTTTCAGCACTGAAGTGACAGAATCAGATTGTCAGCTTAGAAAGTTATCTCTGCTTTGTTGGGGACCAGATTACAAGGGCGAGAATAGAGAGGCAAGACCAGCAAGAAAGCTATTGTTATCCAGGTGAGAAGCCCACTGCCTGGACTACGAGATGGAGGCAGATGAGCAGGTGGACATGTTTAAAACACCTGCAGGTGGGAATCAAGGATGGTGTCCTGGAAATGTGCGAAATGCTAGGCACTAGGACCGGCTGTGGAGTGGGAGAGCAGTTTTCACGGGAGATGGTGGAGGAGCAGTAATGTCCACCTGTCCCTTAGTGCCTTTGTCCTGTGCATCCTCTCCCCCCAGCCCATGAGCTTTGGAGCCCCAGAGCTGAGTCCTCCTCTCCTCCTTCTCTATACTCCTGTCCTTGGTGGTCTTATCCAGTCTCGTGGCTTTTCAGATACTCTGTTTGCTGACAACTTCTTAATTTCAGTCTCTAGCCCAGACCCATCTCCTTAACTCCAGGACTCAAACATCTAACCACATACCTAGAAAAACATCCCAAATGTGAACAGAGCTAGACAGTGGTCTTCTCACAGCCAACTGGCTGCACCCACCAGCATCTCCATGACAGTAACTGTCGAAGTCATTCTTTCGAGTGAATGGTTTCCTTGGTAGTCTCATCCAGCCTCGGTAACTGTCAAACTGTCATTCTCCCCATTACAAAAAGCCAAAATCCTTGGAATATTCTTAATGATGCTTTTTGTTTTTTCCTCACACATCTCTTATCCAAATTCATCAACAAATCCTATTAGCTCAGTCTTCGAAATATAATCAGAATTGCTCCCCTCTCATCCAACCCAGCCTTTCTTCCCTGGCCGAGGCTGCCCGCATGACTCACCTGGAATGCCACAGTAACTTCCTAGCTGGCCTTCCTGCTCCACTTTGGCCCTGTGCCACCCCCGACACCAGTGGTTTTCTCCCACCCTTGGTCCAGGTGATTCCATTCAAACATATCCCTCCTACCTCAACACTCTGCAGTGACTCCCCTGTTTCATGCCAATAAAAGTCCAAACCTCACAGTGACCTACAAGGCCCTGCGTGCTCTGATTCTTCGTCCTCTCTGATCTCATCTCCTGATCACCAAAGGTCCAGGTGTACTGGCCTCTTGGCTGTGCCCAGATACCCCAAGTCTGCGCTCAGTTTTGTCCTTCTGGACTCTGCCCAGAAATCTCTTCTCCCATCTCAGGTGGCTGAATCTTCCCTTACTTCAACTCACTCCTCAAAAGCTGTCTTTGTGATTTTCAAAGCTACAAACTGTCTTTCCACCTTCCCTCCAGGCAGTCCTGATTCCCCAATCCTGCTCTTTGTCACTCTTGTCACCCCCCAAAACACTAACTTCTAATAGACTATGTGATCAACTTACTTGTTATGTGTACTAATTGCCATCCAGATCCACCTGCTACAGCAGAGATGTTCGCTTTGTTGACCCTAAGCATCTGTCCATAGTAGGGCCTCAATAAATGTTAGCCAAATTTAGTCTTAAATAGCTCTTGAATACACAAAACTGATGTTGGAAAGATGGATTTCTGGACTCTTTGGAGACCCATCAACAGGTCACATAAGGCTTTCTGTGATGTAGCCACAGCCCGTCCTTCCAGCTTTATCCACTGCCAGCCAAGCCCACACAGCCTCTGTGCTCCTGGCAGCTTCCTGAATAACCCTGCACATCTCTGCAGTTGTCTGTGTGTGAGTCCTTTTTGCCCAGAGCGCCTGTCCCCTGCATCAGGTGTTCCTGAGAAGCCCCAACTTACCTTGCAAGACCCAGCTCAAGCCTTGTCCCTCCTCTGAAGCACTCTGCCTGCTGTCCCTCTCCACCCTCATCCACATAGCTGGGTCTTCCCTCTGTGCTCCTCCAGCAACAGGCACACACCTTCCAGCACAGCCCGGTGTGCTGGGAGCGAGGTGGTGGCAGGGAGTGAGGAGGGGACTCCCAGTCTACAGGCAACACATACATGGTTGGGGAAGTTACTTATTTTAATGTCTCACCCTCCCTCTTCTCTTTTTGTTTCTCTCTCTCCTCTCTCACAAACATACACAGCCCCTACACATACACACACACACACACACACACACACACACCTGCCCCAAATTATTTTTCCTTGAATTGACCAGTTATATAAATGCAATCTGAAGCACGGTTGGTTTTAAGTTGTCCTAACCTTTTGGCTTATTGATTTTTTAAGAAGCCAGAGTGTTTACTGAATTTTAGAAACTGGATTCTGTACTATCCTATGTTTACAAAGATCCATTCACTTGGCATTCTTTATTCATTTAAAAATATTTCAGGTTTTTGTAGAAACTTTTATTTGGTTCTTTATTTTCTGATGACATGTTGATCTCAATGCAATGCTATTTATATGCTTTTAATTTTTCTTCCAGCACTGCTAGAATTACATTATGTCCTCTCAAGGAATCCACATCTCCACAGAACATGGCCAGGTTTGGCTATTACTCCCATTCACAGCATTCTCATGATTTCTAACAGTTCTTTTCTACTCTTCTTGAAAAAGAAAATTTCATGTACTGACAAAATACACCTTGAAAAAGAGAAAGTAGTTCCTTCTGGTGCCAGATAGTCTAGTTGCTAACATTGATTTCCAAGAAAATTTCTCAAGTGTGAGCTAAATGAAATTCAGAACTCAGAGAAAATAGTGTTGCGAGAGAATGCCCACCTCGTGTGACCGGTCCATGCCTGGCCTCTGACACCTGCCTGCCTTGGCCCCCTCTGTCTCTCTTTCCCTGTGTGTTGAACTCTCTCTCTCTCTCTCTTTATATGACAGCCACTATGACAAGAATAAGATTCACTCACCACCAGCTTTCCACCACAGCCATATGGTCTCTGCTTTAGGTAACAAAAGAAATGGATCAGTTACATAAACCCAATCTTAAGTACACAGCCCCCCACCCAGTGAGAGTTGCACTGTGCCTTATACCAAGGACATTTTCAAACACAGAGAGAGGGAATGTCTGATTCATGAGTGAGTAATGTTCCAGCTTCCTCTCCAACTCATCTGCCTTCAGCGCTTCCCATTCTGACCGTTCAGTCAGGTTTATCTTATCCAAACTCTGTGTTTGAATGAAACTGAGAAAGGTTGCTAGGCTTATTTTAACTTGCATAGGTAGAAAGATGTTTCTCAAACGTGATTTATGAATTTATGTTTTTCAGTGTTCCTGAGCTTGATTGAACAAAATCTGGTGGCACTGCTGCACAGTCTGAATTATAAAATCACATCTATCCATTAGGCTACAATGTGTAAAAAAAAAAAAAAAAAAAGAAAAGCTTTTATAGGATATTGAGCACTTTAGCACCTTCTTAACATTGGGGAAGTTTAGCATTCACATTTTCAAGGACAATGTAACATTCTTGTCTGACCTACAACTTATTAATGGGACAAAAGCCTGTCCATCAGTCAGGGCTCTGATAGGTCAATGTATTTTCTGAACAGTTTTTTACAATATGCATGATAGGAAAACAAATGTCCATTTATTCTTCTTTCCCAGAAGTTGAGTACTTGCAACCATTTGTAAAAGGACAAAGAGGTTTGCTAACAGAGTATGAATTTATGAGGGATAATCTTGAGAGCACAATGGCATTCTATTCTTTTTATCTTTATTCTTGCTGTATCAGAGTTGGACAATGATCTCAATCATATGTTACAACAAGAAAAAGCACAATTAGCTTTTCTTATGCTAAGATTCTGCCACTTTCCAATTTCAAAATGCTTATCAGAAGAAGAAACGCAAAAGTGAATATGAATCTGAATAAATGCACTTATCTCTCTTTTGAAGAAACAACATTTGTGTGAGAATCAAGTAATAGTGTTGGAAGCATCCCCAGAAACATTAATTATAATACGTATAAATTATTCTTTTTTTATTTTTATTAAATCATAGCTGTGTACATTAGTGCAATCGCCTGTACCCATTCTAAGATGCACCATTCTTTGTGATAATGTGTGTCTGAAGGAGATTTTTTTTTTGGGGGGGGGGGGTGTGTGAGGAATTTATAGTGAATGATAAAAACTCACTATTCTTGCCCTGTAAACAATGCTGTTTACGTTGTAACTTTGTGTCTAATTGTGGTGGTATCATTTCAGCAGCAAGCAAAGACATTCCATCATGCACAGTTACCATTAGACATGAGTAATTCTGCTGGACTCCTATTGGTGTGATTCATAGTTGAGAAACACGTGGGCAATATTGTAACTACTTAGCAGGATTTTTATTCTCAACCAAAATGCCACAAAGAAGGTAGTATCTCTTACAACCTTGATTACAGTTTGTTACATCCTTCAACTTGGGGAGATGAAGAGAGAGAAGCTGAAAACGTTGCCTCCCTTCCTTGTTAACTATCAGAGTATTTTTTCACGTTGATGTGATGAACATGAGGATGATGCACAAATCCAGATTGTTCTCTTTTTGTGGTTTGCTGTAGGTACTCAGCGTGCCAATGCCAGGGCTCCAGCCCCTTACAAGCGAGATTTTGAAGCCAAACTAAGGAACTTTTACAGGAAATTAGAGACTAAAGGATATGGACAAGGCCCAGGGAAATTGAAGTAAGTTAAAGTGATACCAGGCACATGACTTGTAGATGGGGAAAGGACAGGACACTGGTGGGAATTTAAGAAACCGATGTGACTTGGGATGACCAGCCTTTGCTTTAGACTAGTTTCATCTAAAATATCATTCTGGAATTAAGCACTCTTCAAGCTTAAGATTTTAAAACAAACACTGCCACTTTCCATGTAAAAATAAATGCAAAATAAAAAGCTGATTTTTGTCCTCCTGAAAAGCACCTCTCTGTTGATATAAAAGCTATCACAGTGTCCTGTTTTGGAAGTCCCTGTCTCCTGAGCTGTCCTGAATGTAAGAACACTGCTCAGCTCTACAAGGTTCTGTGAAACGAACTTCACCACAGAATGCGTCATGAATGTCATTTCTGCCTTTCTTTGTCTGCCTTCCTTTAAATGGGGGAACTGAATTGTTCGGCCTAGAATTTTTTTCACTTCCTACTTACGATAACGTCCTCTCCTCCTCCCTCTACCCCATCCCATGTACCCACTGGCAAGCACCCCGCCACTTGAGGAGGACAAAGGGGACACGGTCTCCACTGATGGTCCTCTGTGACCCTGACAGGGGCCAAGGGCCAGCCCAGTAGCAGCCCATGGCCCACTGCCCTGTGCACTAGAGGTCTTGCTTCATTAAATTTCACCTTCATTGCTCTAAAAAAAGTCAGCCTGACCCGAACACCACACCTCTCTGAGCTTTACTTTGCTCGCAGCTGACTGTGAAGGTCTGGGTGATACAGCTGCCATGTATCTCACTACCTCATCGTTCACTGCCATTGACATTAAGGGAAAATTGATAACTATGGAAGGAGGACTTTAATTGTCATCATCACAAGCAGATTAACAAGCCACAGGAGTCATTCATGTGTATCTATCCCTTAGGGAATCTCAAGATGCATTTAATTTAAAATTAAATTAAGCACAATTATAAAATCCTCTGCTTTGGAAGCCACTGGGAATTTTTTTTTTTTTTTTTCCTCCTGGTTCTCACAGTCATCTCTCTGGGCACTTAGTAATTGAATTCCTTGTCTAGGTGCATTGAGGTTTAAAACATTACCTTATAGGGTTGTTCTTGCTTTACTAAACAAAAGTCTATGTGTGCATGTGCATGGTTTTACGATCATTTTCCTTCTTGGATAAATTAATTTGATCCGTTCAGAAAGGATTCTGCAGTTGTTGTTACAGGTCATAGGTGGGGTGCTCTATTACCGGTAGTTTTCTTATGTAACTTTTGTTAATGCTATTAAGAGTTAAAGACCAATATTGTAGACAGCAACAATATTAAGTAACTCTGCTTCTTCTTGCCTGGTTATGGGTGGTAAATGGAAATTAAATGGCAAGTGGGAAATTCTAGAAAGTGAGGCTTAGGAAATAATCTGTATTACTAAAATTCTCTCTTTACGGGCAGGCTAATTATCCGAAGAGATCACTTACTAGAAGATGCTTTTAATCAGATCATGGGCTACTCCAGAAAAGACCTGCAGAGAAACAAGCTATATGTCACCTTCGTGGGGGAGGAAGGGTGAGTAGAAGAGAGAAGTGCTCCCCGGTCGCCACAGGGCGGATGTTTCTCCACAGCGCTGCGGTGGCCTGAGACAGGAAATCCTTCTGGCAGGAAATGCTGTTCTCATACACTTCAAACTTTGGTTTTTTTTTTTTTTTTTTGGTTTTTTTTTTTTTAATGCTTTCGGTTGTTTTTTATTAAATTTGTATAGTAATTCTTTTGGAA
>CAUYPK010005487.1:0-29560 GCA_963574355.1 Loris lydekkerianus | reverse complement strand
AGACAGGCCTCCAGACCTCAGAGTGAGAGTGGAGGAGAGTGCTGGGAACTCAGAGTTGCAGGTAGAGAATATATACAGTTTTATACAGTTTTATGCCTGGCAGGAGAATGCTGTGGCACCCTAGTAGGGGAGGTAGGTCCAATTTTTAGAGGGTCTCTCCCATGGAGTGTAGTGGGAGGACCTTTGAACTCTGCTCATTTTTTTGTGGGGCACTCCAAGCCATTCTCATGGGGGAGGGAACTCCCGTCCACTTGGTGATGGATTTTGTACCTTTTGTTTATATCCTTGGCATCACAGCTCGCCTCAGCTGGGTTGATGTGCATTCTTCAAACTTCTCTCTTGGTGCAGCTCAAATCCACCAGGTTACTTGTTAAATTCTTGTCCTTTAACTCTCCTTCTGGACGGGAGCCTCTGTAGAAAGCTGGCTTCAGTCAGCCATCTTGTCTCCACCCCCTTCTAAGCCCTTTTTAAAACAGGTAAAAGATATCAAGAAACTCTATTGATTCAAAGCAGGATATATAAAATAAAATTAGTACCTGTATAGATGATATTTAAAACTACTGAAAATTAAAATAAAGAGTCTTAAAAGCAGTTAGAATAAAAATATCAATTACTTTCAAAGAATCAACAAATAGAATGACAATTGATGTCTCCCCAGAAGCATTAGAAGCCCAATACTGTGAAACATCTTTAAAATGTTGTAAGAAAACATAACATCCAAGACTTCTATAATGACCAATAATTTCCTTCAGTAATAAAGGTGACAAACACATTGTTTTATTACCTGTTGCTGTATGACAACATTACCACAAACATAGCAGCTTTGAATAACACATATGTATTATTTCACAGTTTATGTGGGCTGACTTGGTATGGGTTAGTTGGTCCCTCTGCAAAACTGCATCCAAGGTGTTTTCCAGAACATGGGTGTTATCCGAGGCTCTACTGGGAAAGAATATGTTTCCAAACTCATATGAGTTTTCACACCATTCATTGATTTTCAGGCTGTCACATTGAGGGTCTCAGCTTCTTGCTGGCTTTCAGCTGTAGGCTGGAGATTTTAAAACCATGCATTATAAAAGGGAGGCTGGAGTATTTATCTAAAGAAATTAAGTAAAGAAAAGTCAAATTAAAATCAGAGAAAGTAGAAAGAAAAATATAATAAAAAGCAGAAATTAATGAAATACAAAAAAGTACAATTGAAAGCATCAGTAAGGGTAAAATTTGGTACTTTAAATTAACTGATAAAATTGATTTTTAAAAAATATGGTGTTGTTTTTACAAGAAGAAAAAATAAAAAATTGATAAAAAGTCATAAAATATCACTATACCCTACAGATACAAAAAATCTGTTAGGAGGTTGTTATGTGCAACTTTATGCAATACACTTGGAAAATTTGGATGAATTAGGCAAATTTATAGAAAGACACACTTTATAATCCTGACAGAAGAAGAAATAGGAAACTTGAGGAAAATAAAAACATTTTTAAAATAAATGTACTTTTTAATATATAAGGTATCTTTGTAGACATTATGTCATTTAATCCATACTGCACCCCTATGAGGCTGGCAGATATTATTCATTCCACCTTAAATATAAGGACTATCAGGAATCTAAATCTCATCAAATAAAATGACTTGCCCAAAGTCACAGTCTTAAGAAAGTGGCAATGGCAGGGCCCGAATCAATTATAGAATTTGGTTTAGGGAACCTAGATCCGTACATGCAGAAGTCTTTGCATCAAGCAGGGAACTCAGGGAAAAAGGGGGAGTCCTGGCCTTCTGCTGAGGACCTAGGAAATATGAGGCTTCATGGGTCTGGGGCTTGAGGAGTGGACCCATGCACAGAGCCTATCGGTGGTGTGGCACTACAGGATCACCAATAGCAGGTCTCAGGGCAGCTTCATTTCTACTCTTTAAAAAACATTTTTAAAAATGGAATTTATAAGCTTTTTTTCACATGTAGGAAAGAAAACATAATTATTTTTCCCTCCTAGGTTCTTAGTTGAGATACTCACTCTTTTTTTGTTGTTGTTGTTTTTGAGACAGAGCCTCAAGCTTTCGGCCTTGGTAGAGTGCTGTGGCATCACAACTCACAGCAACCTCCAACTCCTGGGCTCAAGGGATTCTCCTGCCTCCATCTCCCAAGTAGCTGGGACTACAGGCACCCGCCACAACATCCGGCTATTTTTTTTTTTTTGGTTGCAGCCATCATTGTTTGGCAGGCCTTGGCTGTATTCGAACCCGCCAGCTCAGGTGTATGTGGCTGGCGCCTTAGCCACTTGAGCCACAGGCGCTGAGCTGAGACCTTCATTATTCTGAAGATAAAAGTCAGATTAACATGTGAAAAACCAGAAGAAAATTTATTTTCACCTGCCATATTCATCATTTGGGACAGGGCTCAGTTCTAAAGTATTTCTTTCTCAAAGTAGTGGCTTAATGCTCTTGCTTAAATAGTATTTTAACAAAGAGACATACTTCCTACAGCAATAAGAGGAGGAAGAAGGGAGCATCTTCAGGCTTTCAAAGTTGGGAAAATGTGAAAAGATAATTTTATAAGAAGAGTATAAAAACTGTTTCTACATCTTCTGGTGCTGCTATCTCTGAGCTGATAAGCAAACATTGTAAAGGGGCCTATCTTTAGGTAGGAAAGGCAGAGAGAAGGGTAGGAAGACCTTTTTTTCTGTAAACTGATGTTCTGCCATCAGGCAAACAGAGGGAAGAGAAGAGTATCCCCCTGCATTCTAACCTTCAGTTCAATAATCCTTAGAATATTTTGGTTTCTTTCATACATAGAAACTTCCCGAATGACCACAACAGTAAATTTCACCAAATATTTAATGACTATAGAATACCAGTCTGTCAAACACTATACAATGCATAGAGAAAAATGGAACAATCTCTAACTCATTTTAGAAACCAGCATAATCATGGATAGTAAAAATCTAACAAGGGTATTATATAACAAGAAACTTTAGGTCAATATCACTCAAGAGCATATATGAAAATCCAAAATTATATAATTTCCATTTATATCTAGTAATATATAAAATATATGTTATATCTGAACCAAGTTGGGTTTATTCCAGAATGGCATGGTTGGTTTAACAGTAGAAAGTTGACCAGTGTAATTTACCACCACAAATTTAAGGCCAAAAATCATATGATCATCTCCATCGATGCTGGAAATTTTTTTTTTTTTTATTTTATAACCATTTATGGGGCTAGAAAGTTCTACTGAACAAACTAGTAATAAACTAAAACTTTACTAAACTGAAAAAACTATCTACAGGAAAAAAAAATCCATAACAAAAACCATACTTAATCATGAAATGCTAGAAGCTTATATATTGTTACTGAGAACAAGACAAGTTTGCCTATTCTGTTCATCATTGTGCTGGAGGACCTTGACAAAGCAATAAAGTAAGAAAGAACCATGGAATTGATGCTGAGGAGAATAAAAAGAACTCAACTCTGCAAGTTTGCTTGGTCCTACTTTATTTTGGGAAGGGTGGCTAGGACTAATTTTTTCTCTGTTGAGTACAACTTTCTATTCCCTTTTCTGTCTCCTGAAGTTAGCTCTATGCAATTGAAAAGGCGTGTCTCGGAAAAAATATAAGATATGGTTAATGGCCATTTGAATTGACTTCTGAAGGGAGGAAACTTTTTCAGTCAGCCTCACTCTAGTTTGATGGGGGCTTTCTGATGCCTGGAAAAACCATACTTGTGCCGTATCCAGGCTGATGTTGGTAGAATATCTTATTTTTATTTTACTAAGGCTGAGAACAAGTGGAGTACTATACGAATAGGATTTTGAAAGACATTTTCTCTGGGGCTATTTTTTAGAAGGAAATCCATAGAGTACTGAAATATATTTGGGTATTTAAAAACTTACTGATCAGTATTGTGACACACCTACACTTAAAGACAATGGCATGCATCTAGTTATTGTACACATGAAAATGTCTAAGACTGATACTAATGAATGAGCTTACTTTCAACAATTGGGATGATAATAAAATAATTTATTTTAAGACTTGCTATTACCAGGCAAGTTCAAACAGCAAGGACGATCATGCTAAAGTCAATGAAGATCTTTGCATGACAGACCAATGATCCATGCAGAGATGCAGGAAGAAAATTACGTAGATATTATCTACATAGACATCAGTATAGCTTCAAGTATATTAAATGATATTCTCCAAAAGAGAGGAAGATTTCTCCACACTTCTTAGATGTCTACTGGGAGGGTTATAGGAAGGAAAAGGTGAGGAAAGATGAGGGTGAGAAAAGATGAGGGAGTCATCAGATAGGTACAAGTATAAAATAAATTATGATTTTTTTGAAGTCAACAAGAATATACTTAGGAATGAGTTCATGGGGTCCCTAAGAGAACTTAGGATGTTTTCATAGATGGCATTAGCATTGTTTCCTGTTTAGTCTGACTTGAGTGGTCACAGCTAAACATAATGAGTCTTTGCCACTGATATGGCTGTTGCTGGGCTGCATATATACAATGCTAAAGCAACAGGGCCATTTTTAAGCTTATCTACAATAGATGATTGACTCACACCACCAGTTACAAATAGAGGTCTGAGGGTCTTCCAGCTGGTGTTTAAAATCATCTTCTTGCAAACACATTAAGTGAAGCTTATTGCTCCTAGGTAGGCAATGAAAGATCAGCAAAGCACTGCCAAAGAAATGTGAGCACAAACATATGTCAAGTGTTACTAGCAATTATAGGATGCTTTAAAATAGGATAAGTATTTATATATTGAAGTTACAATTTCTAGATGTTTATCTCCTTTGAGGTAGCCATCTGAATCAAACATTCTGGAGATTTGGTTTTGCATTGTGATTTCAGCATCCTAGAGTGGGCATTTTTCCTCATTATACCTTCCTCCCCTCAATCTCCATGTTAGGTTGTGTAGAGCATACACTGTACAAGGTTACCATATCTGAGGGGGCACCAGTCACTTTAGGGCAATGATTTTCCATGGCACACTGGTGTGCCATGAAAGGATATTAGATGTGCTTCAAAAAATAAAAATTAAATTATTTGTGCAAGAATTTAAAAGCACAGTAAGTATATTCTTTTTTTTTAACTTTTTTTTTGAGCAACATAATTTAAGTGTGCCTTGAAAGTTTAACTATAGGTTCAAATGTTCCGTGATATAAAAAAGGTTGAAAAACACAGCTTTAGGAACATATACAGAACTATCTCACATGGCAGTGCTACAGGTGAGTGTAGAGATTCCAGGTCTGTTGGCTGAGTCCTGGAGCAGCATGAGAGAGCCCTCTGCTCCATAAACTTTCACTCACCCACTTGGTCATACTCACCTTCACAGAGCCTGCACTCTCACGTTAACTTATATACACTGGTAAGCACGTGGCTGAGCCTCCTCTTGATTGTACTTTGAGTGCCTGCATTCCAGAATTCCCCCTTATGTTTTATGTGTTGGGCTGGGGTAAGCACACAGGAATGTATGGCTTTTGTGAGCGCGCCCACGCATGTGTGTGTGTGTGTGTGTGTGTGTATGTGTGTGTAAGCAGCAGCTGAAATTGCTCAGTTGGAAGAGCATTAGACGAAAGATCAAATGGGCATTGAGCAGGTTTTGTCCAGCTTTTGATGGGATGCATATGTTCTAGTCAACAGTTTATAAAGGAGTTTAGCTTATAGAATGACTGGATGCTACTGCAGAAGCCCCAGAGATGGGGCCCCTGCTTTCTTTTCTCCCTCTCTTCCACCTTCCTGTCCTTTACACACCATCCACTTCTCTAGTCACTGTGGTAGGCTAAGAAATGACACCTCTCTCAAGATATAGTCACTTCTTAATCCCCAGAACCAGGAATATTACCTTGTATAGCAAAAAGCGAATATTGCCTTATGTGGCAAAAGATGTGATTGAGTTAAGGTACTAGAGACCCAGAGCTTATTATGAATTATTCTGGTGGGGGCTAAATGCAATTACATGTATCCTTGTAGGAGAGAGGCAAAGGGAATATAGAAACAGACAGTCACCTCTTGTGGCTGGAAGGGTTAACAGGTGGTTGTAGGGTACAATTGCTGAGATTGCACATTAATATATTAAACATGTATTAGCTTTCTATTGCTGCATGACAAATTACCAGAAATGTAGTGGCTTACAATAACACATATTTATTATCTCACAGTTTTTGTGGGTCAGGAGTCTGGGCATGGCTTAGCTGGGTCCTCTGCCAGGCTGCAATCCAGGTGTTGGACAGAACTGAGTTTTCATCTAGAGGCTTGACTACTGAAGGATCTGTTACCAAGCTCTTTTGACTATTGGCAGAATCCATTTCCTTGTGGTTGGAAGACTGAGGACTCTGGCTTCTTGCCAGCTATTGGTGGGAGGCCACCCCCTAGCTCCTGGAGGCTTCTATAGTTCCTCGTCACATGGCCCTTTCCATGGGCCCTCTCACAATATGGTGGCTTGCTTTCCAAACCCAGCAAGGAAGAAAGCAAGTCTGCTAGCAAGATGGAGTTCTATGCAGTAAGGTGATCACATACAATTGGTTAGAAGCAAATCACAGGCCCCAGCCCACTCAAGAAGGAGGAACCACACAAAGGTGTGAACTCCAGGACGCAGAGATCACAAAATTGTCTTAAGGCCTGACTGCTATCATATACTAATTTAAGAAATTAGATGGGCAGACATTGGTCAAAGAATAGAACATTGCAAGATGATTAAGTTCTGGAGAGCTAACGTGCAGTCTGATGACCATAGTTAACAACACTGTATTCTATACTTGTAAGTTGCTAACAGGGTAGATAATAAGTGAAGACCTCCCCCCCCTACACACAGGCACAGAAAAAGAAAGAAAATGGTAACTATGTAAGATGCTGGCTATATGAATTAGCTTCATTGTAATTATTTCAAAATGTACATGTATATCAAAACCTCAAGTTGTACACCTTAAATACATACAACTTTCATTTGTCCATTATACCTCAGTGAAGATGAACAAATATTGAGGAATGAAAATCTTTCCATTTCACACCGAGGTCTCACATAAAATAATAGTAGCTTTTTCCATCATAACCTTATTTTTTCTGAACAACTTGGTGCCAAAATGATAAGCCAAGGGATAGACATGTAGTTGTTAGCTGACAGAAGGTGACTAAATTCTTGGAGATTATAATCAGGATGTAGTTTTACAGGCATTCCTTCCATTTTAGTAACATTTATTAGCATATGCCTGGTTTTGAGATATCTCAATAAATAAACCACCACAACTGAAAATATCTCCTCTTGGCTGAATTTATTCTTTTTTTAATCAGACAAAATATCTCCCACACAAGTTCTATAAATATGTATTTGTTTTAAAGTTGTATTTCCATCTTAGTGAATTTAGAAAGCAGAAGTTGCTCATGTTTTTTCTAGTTTCTCTGGGTTCTCCTAGCTAGAAAGTACTAGGAGCTATAGTACTAGGGAAATTCTTGAACATAATTTTATTCTTCTTCAAACCTTCTCCATTCCCTTTGGTCCAGGCAGAGTTCAGGGCTGAGTCACGACTCACTTGTACTGTCATCCAAAACTCCTGACTTCTTATTCTAGTCTATGTCTCCATACCATAGTGATATCCAGTACTGAGATATGTAGCACATTTTCTAAGATGAGTTTGCAAACTTCGTTGTCCAACCTTGTATGTTTCTCCCCAGCTTACAGGCTCTTTTTAGTGCTTCCTTTCCTTCATCTTAAATTCTGAGGGTTTTTTGCCTATCCTCCAAGGCTATGCATGGTCCCTCTGCCAGTCAGTGCCTTCTGACTCTTCCTCCAAAATCAGAGTAGCCATACTGAATGAGGAAAACATGCTCTTATATACCATAGGCCTTTGCACATTCTGTTCCTTCTACTTGAAATGCCTTCTCCCTTGGTTCAGTGCCCATAGCACAGTGGTTACAGCACCAGCCACATACACCGAAGGTGGAGGGTTTGAACCCAGCCCAGGCCAGCTAAACAAGTACAACAAAAAATAGCTGGGCGCGGGCACCTGTAGTCCCAGCTACTTGGGAGGCTGGGGCAAGAAAATTGCTTAAACCCAAGAGTTTGAGGTGGCTGTGAGCTGTGATGCCACAGCACTCTACTGAGGGTGACATAGTGAGACTCTGCCTCAAAAAAAAAAAAAAAAAAAAAAAAAGAAAGAAAAAGAAAGAAAGAAAGAAATGCTTATCCCCATCCCACAATTCATAAACTCCAACTCATTTCATTAGTGCTATGTTTTGTTTTAGTTATGTATTTATTAACTTATAGTATTAAAAAAACTTATAGTATAAAACTTTCCAAACATAAAAGAAATATAGAGTAACATAATAAACAAGCATGTCCCCACCATCTGTTTTTAAAAATATTGATATCTTGCCATATTTATCTCAGATGTATATTTTTTCAATTCTTAGAAAACATTTTCTAACACACAGAAAGTTGAAAGAATGGTGCAATAAACACCCAAATATCTGGTACTGAGTTCCAACAATTGTTAATATTTTCCTATTTATTCACTCTCATTTCTTTCAGGCAGTACCACCTCGCTGTCTGTATCTCTCCCCTCCCCCTCACACAAAACATTTAAACCTGAGTTAACTTGTTGCAGGCATCATCATGACACTTCACCCTCAAGTGTTGCCACATACATCTCCTGAGAATAATGTTCTCCTATGTAACCTTCATATCATTCCTGCACCTGGGAAAATTAACAATTCTTTTACCTCATGTTATACTCTGTCCATATAAAAGAGACAATTTTCTCCAAAATGTCTTCCTCTAACTTATTTTTCTATATAGGATCCAATCACTGATCACTCATTAGTTACATTTGCTTTTTTTCTGTCTTCTTTCTTTATTTACATGGATTTACTCTGTTGCCTGGGCTAAAGTGAAGTGGTGTTATCATAGCTCATTGCAACCTTAAAGTCCTGGCCTCAAGTGATCCTCCTGCCTCAGCTTCCCAAGTAGCTGATACTATAGGTGTTTCACCACACCCAGTTAATTTTCCTTTTTTTTTTTTTTTTTAGAGGTGGGGGGGTCTTGGTATATTGTTCAGGCTGGTCTCAAACTCCTGGACTCAAAGATATTTCCCTTTTAGCCTCCAAAAGTGCTGGGATTACAGGTGTGTGTCACTGTGCCTGGTCTATTATTTTGTAACAATTTTGACATACAGTTAAGATCATGTCTTTCCATTTTAGGAGTTTCTTTTGGCTTTTTAAATTTTTTATTTTGGGACAGAGTCTCCTTCAGTCACCCTGGGGTTGCGTGCCCTAGCATTATAGTTCACAGCAACTTCAAACTCTTGGGCCATTACTTGCCTCAGCCTCCCAAGTAGCTGGAGCTACAGGCACCATCAACAATGCCCAGCTATTTTTAGAATATATATTTTTGAATACAGTAAAACATTTACTTTTTACTTAGTTCACATATCAAAACATGTACAAATAATGCCAGAGAAATCTGCCTGTTTTGGTTTCCTGGTTTACCTTTCCAGCGCTTGTTTTGCATGTTTATTTGTTTCCTTTACTTTCTTATGTATAGGGTAGTCTACTAGATATGCTATTATGTACCCTACATTTTTCTCTTCACAATACATGCTAGGTTACTCCAATTCATAAAGATCTTCCTCATTGTCTTTTAAAGTTCCACAGCACTCCATTCTTTTGTTTTGTTTTGAGGCAGGATCTCATTCTGTCACCCAAGCTGGAGTACATTGGCATAATTAAAGTTCACTGCAGCCTGAAACTCCTGGCCTCAATTGATCATCCCATCTTGACCTCCCAAAGCGTTGGGATTACAGGCAAGGCCTTTGCACATGGCCAACATTCCACTTTAGGACTATGAAATAGTTTATACAGAGTCTATTGAAAGACATTGGGGTTGGCTGGCTATGGTGGCTCTCACCTGAAATCCTCGCACTGTGGGAAGCTGAGGCGGGAGGATCCCTTGAGCTCAGGAGTTCAAGACCATCCTGAACAAGAAAGAGGTCCCATCTCTACTAAAAATAGAAAAAATTAGCCAAGCATTGTGGCAGATGCCTGAAATCCTAGCTACTTGGGAGGCTGAGGCAGGAGGATCACTTGAACCAAGGAGTTTCAGGCTGCTGTGAACTAAGGTGATGCCAGGGCACTCTTGCCTGGGCAACAGAGTGAGATTCAATATCCAAAAAAAGAAAAAAAAGTTTTAGTTGATTCCAAACTTTTGCTCTCTCAAATGAAGCTTCAATGAATAATCATGTATGTGTGTCTTTATAGAGGTGCAACTTTTTTTTTCTTGAGACAGTCTCATTTTGTCACCCTAAGTAGAGTGCTATGGCATCATACCCCATAACAACCTCAAATTCCTGGGATCAAGTGATTCACTTGCCTCAGCCTTCCAAGTAACTAGGACTAAAGGCCCTCTCCACAACACCTGGCTCCTTTTAGAGATGGGATTCTCCCTCTTGGTCAGGCTGGTCTCAAACTCCTGGGTTCAAGCAATCTACCTGTCTCAGGCTCTCAGAGTGCTAGGATTACAGGGGTGAGCCATGGTACCTGGCTTAGAGGTGCAACTTTTGAGTACATTCTCTAATATCGCATTGCTTGGTCAAAAGGTAAATTAATTTGGTAATTTTACATAACATTTTCATATTTCTTCTCAGAGTGGTTGCACATTTATCCTCCTACCTTATCATTCATAGTCTCATCAGTAAAGTCTTTTATTAATGCACTTTTTATTTCAATTTTACCCTGTTTATTTACAAACAGTATTGTATTTTTCCTCCTAAAATCTTTTGTCTTTGGTAGTTTCCTTTTGTCTAATGAGGTTGGCTAATACATCCAACACAATGTTAACAATAGTGAAAACGGTGAGATCTTTTCTAACTGTAGTGGCAAGGCCTCCAGTGCCTCCCTGTCAAGTAAGGTGCTAGCTTTATTCAATTTTATTTTATCATGATGAGGAAGGACCACTACCTATTTTATAATTTTTTTATGGGAATGGATTTTGACTATTGTTATTACAGCCTGACCAGATTCATTGCCCACTGCTCAAGAGGAAGCCAATACACTGAAGCAGCAGGGGTTGAAGCAGAGAAAGATTTTAATATCACAAGTACACTGTGAGGAGACAGGAGGAAGTACTCAAATCTGTCTCCCAGAGAATTTTGGGAGAAAGGTTTTTTAAAGGTAGTTTGGCAAGAAAATGGCTAGGCAATTGGATCTGCCAATTGGCTGAGTGTGGGGTGGAGCTATAGATGTGGAAATTGTCTTGTACTGAGTCAGTTCTTGGGGAGGGGTAATAAGACTAGTCGGTCAATTCCTTGATATGGGCCACCAGTCTGGGCAGGTCAATCGATTTACTGGAATACAGGGCCTTCTCAAAACCTAGGCTTGCGTTTCAAAAGGGTGATGTTATCTATAAGAGTACTTAAGAGAGTTAGGAATCTGCATGACCATCAGCTATGTGACTCCTGAATAGTGAGCAATCATTGGAAAGCAAATTAGGAACAATGGCTGATGATGTATACATATTTTAACTATGACTATACCTTTACAGAGTTTAAGCCCCACCATAGTTTGCACCCTATGGCCCTTTATTAATTTTATATAGGGCAATTTCATTGTTATATGCCTTTTAAATATCTATGGAGATAAAATTTTAAAGATATATTAATATGAAGCATTATATTAATCAATTTTTTTTAAATGTTGAAACTTTCTTGCATTCCTGGAATGAACTGTTCATAATGTGTGAGACGCTCTGTGTACACCCACAACCTAGTGAAACTGCTAAAAATTATAAAAAACAAATAAGCATTAAAGTCTTTGGAAATAGCACTCAGGAAATAATATAAATAAAGAAATAGTCATTCAAGGGAATGTACTAAAACTCAGAAAGAACTATAAGAATCTGTGATATTTAAACTAAAATCTCTACCCTCTTTCCCTTCTTTCAGCTCAGTACAGCAAAAAACTCTGCTTCACACTGGTACAGCCAAGAACACAAGGCTTCTTGTTCTCCCTGCTACCAGTTCAGGACTATTTTTATTTTTCAAATTTCAAAATATTACAGGGGTACAAATGTTTTTGGTTACATAGATCACTTTTGTTATACTTTAGTCAGAGTTATAAATATGCCCATCATCAAGATAGTGTTTATTGTACCTGTTAGGTAGATTTTTGACCATCCCCTCCTACCTCCCACTTGCTTGATTTTCACTGAGTTTTACTTCCCTCTGTGTATATGTGTACTCATTGTTTAGTTCTAATTTAATAGTGAGTACTTATGATATTTTTTCCATTCCTTAGGTATTTCACATAGGATAATGGTCAGGTCCATCTGAATTATTTCAAAAGTCCTTGATTCATCCTTCTTCATGGCTGCATAGTATTCCATAGTATACATACAACACATTTTGTTAATCCACTCATGACTTGATGGGTACTATTTTACTGTGAGACATATAGCATCATCATTTTTCACTCTGCACCCATCTCTGCTGCTGAGGCTAGTGCAGGCAAGAGGTGGGGGGAGCTCTTCTTTTGCCCCCACATGTGGAAAGGAGCCTCTAGTTTGTGTGTTTCCACTGAGAATACTTTGGCCCCTCTTGCCTTTTGTCTGGCTGATAGGAATGAGTTCCATGCAGCACAAGGCAAGCAGAAGTGACCTGGAGCTGCTACCATCATCGCCAAGAGTTCAGCTCCTAAAGCAGGATTGTTACTCAAAGAGAAATACAGGATTAGTCCCAAACCCAGCTCTATGACTCTGACATTTTTCCCATGGAGAAAATAAAGCTATGAAATAGCTCCAGTTTCTCTCCAGAGGAGCTGACTTTATTTGTAACACAGCATGGAGAAGTTTAGGCTTAAAGCTCTCAAAAGTGGTGAAAGTTGGGGTGAAAGGCAACTGGGAGGATATTGATAGATTCTTTGGAGACATAAACTAAACTGTCGGCTGGATAGTTTGCCAGAGAAAAATAAAGAAGGAGAAAGCTGTAAAGAGCTCTCCTGAAGTCGTAATGAACTTCAAATAATCACTTTGAGAACTATCCCTTCAAAACTATCCAAATTTGATTGGATTCATGGGTGAATCAATTTCTATCCTACAGTATTGTTTAAATTATAGAGCAATCAGCCAGCAGTTAGTGAAGCCTAACTGCTGGATGGGGTCAGGGAAAGAGACAGTAAAAGAGAACGCTGCCAAAACCATTGCCATCCCAGAATGACTGTGAGTATATCTAAGGCTGCATGCACTTTCTGAAAAGCAACATCAGGGGGTAAATACACTTCACTTCACTGAAATAATTCATCCAGTAATTAAATAAGTAAAAAGCAAATAATAAGCCCTGCAAGGCAATAACCACTACCCAGAGTTGCTACAATACATGTAGATATAGTACTATCAAAAATTTTTGTTTTCAGCCAAAAATTACAAGACATGAAAAGAAACACAAAAGTATAAGCCATATACTGCAAAACAACAACAAACCAACCAATCAAACAAATGAAAAAACCAAGCCAACAGAAAATGTGAGTGACTAGATCTCCAATTTGACAGATTAAAGACTATGAAGTAGTCATTACAATTCTTATAATTATATTCAAAAACCTAAATGAAATCATGATTAAGGAAGTAAAGGAAAGTGTGATAATAAAGTCATATCAAACAAATAATAGCTTTAAAAAAAAAAAAAAAACAGAAAGTGAAACAGATCCAAATGGAAATTTTGGTATTGAAAAGTATAACAACTGCAATGACAGATACATTATGGGATCAGTCAATTTGAAGATAAGTAAATAGAGATTATGCAATCAGAAGAACAAAGAGAAAAAAGAATGAAAAATGAAAGGAGTCTCAGAAAAATGTGAAATACCATTAAGCATACCAACATATGGAAAATGAGAGTATTGAAGAAGAAAGGAAACAAAAGGAACAGAAATACATTCAAACAAATAACAGCTGCAAATTTCCCAAATATTTTAAAAATGTTAATCTACACACTCAGGATGCTTAATGAACTCCATGAAGGATAAACACAAAAAGATCCACAAATAGACACATGATAAAAATAAAACTTTAACGTTGTGCTAGAGGTTCATTCTAGTCAAAGAAATTAAGTTAAAAAAAAAAGAAAGAAAGATATCTACATTGGAGAGGAAGATGTAAAACTATCTTAATTTACAGATAACAATATCTTTTACATAGAAAATCTGAAAGAATTCACTAAAAGCAGAGCTAACAAACCCATTCAGTAAGGTTGCAGGATACAAAATCAGCATACAAAACATAAATATATTTGTATACACTTGCAATGAATAATTAAAAAATGAAACTAAGATAGCCATTCTGTTTATAATAACATCAAAAAGAATAAGTTAGTTAGGAATAAATGTAATAAGAGAAGTGCAAACTCTATACTCTGAAAATTATAAAACTTTGTTGAAAGAAATTAAAGAAATAAAATATAAATGGAAAAACATTGCACATTCATGGATTGGAAGACAATATTGTTAAGATGGCAATACTCCCTACATTAATCTCTATCATATTCCCAGATTTCTTTTTTGCAGAAGTTGACAAGAAGTTGATTCTAAAATTTATGTGGAATTACAAGGGACCCAGAATAACCAAAGCAAACATAAAAAGAATGAATTAGAAAAACTCACACTTTTGATTTCAATACTTACTATAAAGCAAGGGAAATAAAGAAAGTGTGGTACTGGCCCACAGGTAGATACATAGATCAGTAGAATAAAATTGAGATTCCAGAAATAAACCCATAAATGTGTGGTCAATTCATCTTTGACAAGGATGCCAAGACCAGTCAGTGGGGGAAAGAATAGACTTTTTAGCAAATGGTGCTGAAACAACTGGGTAGCCACATGCAAAAGAATGAAGTTGGACCAATACTTTATATAGCAAACAAAAATAAATTCTAAATAGATCAAGACCTAAATGTAAAAGCTAAAGCTATGAAACTATTAGAAGAAAATATGAAAGTAAATCTGAATGAGTTCAAATTGACAGTGGATTCTTAGATACAACACCCAAAGGCCCAAGTGATAAAAGGAAAAATAGATAACTTAGACTTCATCAAAATTAAATCCTCTATGCTTTGCAGAACCATCAAGAAAGTAAATACCCACAGTATGGGAGAAAATATTTGCAAATTATGTATCTAATAAAAGACATATCTAGAAATTATAAGGACTTTTACAACTCAATCATAAAAAGAAATTTACCATAAAAAATGTGGGCAAAGGATCCGAATAGACATTTGTGCAAAGAAGGTATACAAATGGCCAATATGCATATGAGAAGATGCTTAACATCATTAGTCATCAGGGAACTGCAAATCAAATCCACAATGAGATTACTATTTCATACCCACTAGGATGACTATAATAAAAAGGTCAAATAATAACGGTTTATGAGGTTGTTAAGAAACCCTGGTGGAAATATAAATGGGGCAGTCACTTTGAAAAACTGTTTGAAAAACAGTCTGGCAAGAATAAAAAGAGAAACAGTCTGACAGTTTTTTTAATGAATATACACAGAGTTACCCTGTGACACAGCAATTCTGCTTCTAGGTATATACCGGACAAAAATAAAAACTTTATCTCCACAAAAAACTTTTACACGAATGTGTATAGCAGAACTATTAATGATACCCTCAATTTGAAATAGCCTACATGTTCATGGCATGATGAATGGATAAACAAAATGTGGTATATCTATACAATGCAATATTAGTCAGCTATAAAAAGGAATGAAGTACTGAGACACACTACAACATAACTGAACCTCCGAAACATTATGCTGAGTGAATCCCAAAACAAAAGACCACATATGATATGATTTCATATTTACAAAATGTCTAGAATAGGCAAAAGTAGACTAGTGATTGCTTGGGAGGATTGGAGAAACAGGACAGTGATAGCTAAAAGGTACAAGATTTCTTTTTGAGGTGATGAAATGTTCTAAAATTCACTGTAGTAATGGTTGGTCTTATCTGTGAACACATTAAAGACCATTGAATTGCATACTTTAAAGTAAAGTGGTGAATTGTATGATATGGAATTATATTTCATTAAGGAGATTAGTTTTCATTTATTTGTTTATTTATTTATTTATTTTTTGAGACAGAGTCTTAAGCTGTGGCCCTGTGTAGAGTGCTATGGCATCACAGCTCACAGCGACCTCAAACTCTTGGGCTTAAGTGATTCTCTTGCCTCAGCCTCCCAAGTAGCTTGGACTACAGGTGCCCGCCACAATGCTCAGCTATTTTTTTTTTTTTTTTCAGTTGTCATTGTTGTTTGGCAGGCCCAGGCTGGGTTAGAACCCAGTAGCCTCTGTGTATATGGCTGGCGCCCTACCAACTGAGCTACAGGCTCCACTGAGGTTAGTTTTTAAAATAGAAGTTTCCTAAGCTTGTGGTTTAATATATAGTCAATTTTTACGAAGGGGTATAATTTATCATCAGGGTACAAAGATTGGTTTACAGCCATGTGCCCCATAAGAACATTTTGGTCAATGACAGATGGCATATGTGACTGTGGTCTCATAGATTATAATGGAGCTGAAAAAGTTTAGTGCAATGCATTACTCACGTGTTTGTGGTGATGCTGGTGTAAACAAACCTACAGCACTGCCGGTTGTATAAAAATCCACCGCATACAATTTTGTACAATACGTAATACTTTTTTTTTCTTTTTAAGACAGAGTTTCACTCTGTTGCCCTGGGTAGAGTGCCGTGGCATCATAGCTCACAGCAACCTCAAACTCCTGGCTCAAACAATCCTCTTTCCTTAGCCTCCTGAGTAGCTGGGACTACAGGTGCCCACCAGAACACCCAGCTAGTATTTCTATTTTTAGTAGAGATTGGGGGGGGGGGGGAATCTTGCTCTTGCTCAAACTGGTCTTGAACTCCTGAGCTCAAGGGATCCACCTGCCTTGGCCTCGCAGAGTGATAGGATTATAGGTGTGAGCCACTGTGCCCAGCCTAATACATAATACTTGACAATGATAATAAATACTATGTCACTGGTTTATGTATTTACTATGCTATACTTTTTATCATTTTAGGGTGTACTCCTTCTTTTAGGAAAAGAAATTGTAAAACAGATTCAGGCAGGTCTTTCAGGAGGTGCTCCAGAAGACATTGTTGTCATAGGAGGTAACAGCTCTGTGTGTTATTGCCCCTGAATACCTTCCAGTAAGACAAGATGTGGAGGCAGAAGACAGTGAAATTGATGATCCTGTTTTTGTGGAGGACTAGCCTAATGTGTTGTCCGTGTCTTACTCCTTTATTTATTTATTTATTTATTTATTTATTTATTTATGACAGAATGTTACTTTGTTACCCTCAGTATAGTGCTGTGGCATCACAGCTCACAGCAACCTCAAACTCTTGGGCTTAAGTGATTCTCTTGCCTCAGCCTCCCATAGCTGGGACTACAGGCACCCTCCACAATCCCCGGCTGTTTTTTGGGTGCAGTTGTCATTGTTTAGCAGGCTGAGGCCAGGCTCAGACCCACCAGACTCAGTGTATGTGGTCCATGCCCTGCTCACTGAACTATGGGGCACTGAGCCTTAATTTTTATTTTTTGACAATGCCTTGCTCTGTCACTCTGGCTAGAGTGCAGTGGCATCAGCCTAGATTACAGCAACCTCAAACTCAAGGGCTCAATTGATCCTGCTGCCTCAGCCTCCTGAGTAGCTATGACTATAGGCATGTGTCTACTCTGCCTGATTTCTCTCTTTTTTTGTAGCAATAGAATCTTGCTTTTACTTTGGCTTGTGTCTTAGTTTATAACAAAAAAAAGTTTTAAGTTAAAAGGAAAAGAAAAAATGTAAAATAGTAAAAAGCTTACAGAATAATGATATTAATAAAGAAAATGTTTTTGTACAGCTGTACATTGTGTTTTAAACTGAGTGTTATTACAAAAGACTCAAAAGTTTTAAAAAGTTAAAAAGTTTATAAAGTAAAAGTGTTACAGTAGGCTAACATTAATTTATTATGAAGAAAGAACTTTCAAAGTAAATTTAGTGGCTTGGCATCCAGAGCTCAGTGATTAGGGTACCAGCCACATACACTGGGGCTGGTGGGTTTGAACCCTGCCTGGGCCTGCCAAACAACAATAGCAACAACAACAACAACAACAACAACAAAATAGCCAGGCGTTGTTGCTGGTGCCTGTAGTCCCAGCTACTTGGGAGGCTGAGGCAAGAGAATCACTTAAGCCCAAGAGTGAGGTTGCTGTGAGCTGAGATACCACAGAACTCTACCGAGGGCAATATTGAGACTCTGTCTCAAAAAAAAAAAAAAAAAAAAAAAAAAAAGTAAATTACAGGTCTTGTACCCTAAGTGTACAGTGTAACCTCCACTTGACACTGGAATTTCAATCTTTAGTAGGCCCTTGGTCTTGAGAATTGGAAGAACGAACCCACGGACCATAGATCAGTGGTAAGATAGGATTTTTATTAGAAATTAGAAAGGAATACAGAAGTATAAAAGCACCAGAGCTTCTGGAAGAGGGAAAGAACTGAACTGAGGAGTCTCTATATGGGTTCTTCATCTAGGGGTATTAGGTCTTGAGAATTACACATGGCCAGGAGTTGGTAGATGAAAAAACATGTTTTCAAAGTTAATGAGTGCATTGACAAAAGAATGAATGCAGTCCCTCCAGCTCAGGGCAGAAGGTCAGGGTGTTCCCTTCATGAACTTGCCTAAACCTAGGGAAACTGGGGTCCCCTGTCCAGCCGTGAATGGGGCGGGGGGAATTCTGTATCACTACCATAATACAGAGCCTGTTCCAGGAACTTGCTGGCCTTCCCTTAGTGTATCTTTGCTTTGGTAGCTGAATTCTGTCCCCCAAAGGACGTGCCAAACTTTGATACTTTAAATTCCTAATTTTCCAGCTGCTTTTTGGACTGCCTTTCCTGAGTGTCATTTCAACATTCCTTCCTTAAGAGCTTCCTCTCAGACATCTCTGCTCTGTTTTGGTCAAGACTTACATCTAGTTTGCAGCTTAGCAAGGACTTTTTTTTTTAGTGGCAGCCTCTTCAAGTGATGAAAGCCAGGAGGACTTTTCACCAGGTGGGACCTGGTGCCTTCCAGACCTTTTTTTTTTTGAGACAGAGTCTCAGTGCTGTGGCATCATAGCTCACAGCAACCTGCAACTCTTGGGCTTAAGTGATTCTCTTGCCTCAGCCTCCTCCCAAGTAGCTGGGACTACAGGCACCTGCCACAATGCCAGGCTATTTTTGGTTGTAGTTGTCATTGTTGTTTGGCAGGCCTGGGCTGGATTCGAACGCACCAGCTCCAGTGTGTGTGGCTGGCGTCCTAGCCTCTGAGCTACAGGCGCCAAGCCACAGACCTTTATCTTAGTAAGTTCTTTATATGTATATCTTAACAGAGGTCAGTAAACTTACCATTTATCCAGAAAGTCTCAGTAAATAGGTAGTTACTGTTAGGCAGTTATAGGACATTTTTCCCTACCCGGGAGTCAACAACAGTGTTCTGAAGACAGGTACCGCTGGGGTGGCCAAAGAATCTCCTGTACTATAGTGGTCAGAGAAGACCAGAGATCTCTCTTTCGGGTGGATCTTGCAGAGTGAGTAGGAGTTCATGTGAAAAGGTTGGGTAGTGGAAAGGGCATACTAGGTAGAGGGGAAAGAAAACTCTGGGTCATTGAGAAGCACTAGAATGTTTAGAATTGAGCTTTACATGTCTTCATACTTTGAGGAATCTGGAAGTCAGTGTCCACAGTGGGTAACTATGAAACCTCTGGATGCTAGATTTTGGGGTTCTTTTCCTGAGTAAAAAGACCTGTGTGTGGTGGTAGGAGGTGGGGAGGAGGCTGTAGGAGCGAGAACTGTAGGGGAGGAAGGCACTGGGAGGGGGCCTCGGCGGAACTGCCTAATTATAGTCTGACTTCTTTCAGGACCAGAATTTATGCAACATAGTTGTGTTTTCTGTAAGCTCTGAGGGCAGAACTCAGGTACTAGGCAAAAGGGGGTCAGATTTTTATCTGAATGTAAAGAGATCTGAGCTATTCCCAGTGCCTAGCTCAAAAGCGGTATATACTATATGTTCTTGAATCGATTAAGCATTGTCTGGTGATGACCTGTTTGAACTGGAATAGACCTGAGGATGTTGTGAGTTTCTGAAAGCAAAGGTGTTGAATTTAGGCCAGGGTAACAATACAACGTGGGATGGAACCAGAAATGGGGCAGAAAAAGAGTTGGATTTCTTTCCTATCTGGAAGGCTTATAAACTACCAACTTTGAACTACTTTTATTCCATGACTATTGGACTATTTCTTGAAAAGATATGTTAAAGTTTCATTTCATCTTAAAAATCTTCATAGTATTGGTTATTTATCATTAATTATTTCCATTGTGAATTGCACTATCTCAGTTCTCTGCTTCAGCCATTTCACTAGTAATTATTAGACCTTGGCTCAATTCAGTGACCTGATGTTTTATGTACCATGCCTGTAACAACATTGGCATAAATTTCTTTTACAAAATGCAAATCAAAGTGTTTCTTGTGGTGTAAGCAGAGTTCTGAAAGTTGAAGATTTCTTAGAGTGATGGAGTGAGCTCTCTAAAGTCAGCACGATTAGAATCCATCCATATTAATTTTTGAAAGTGTGAAGTTTCTATTTAATGGCATAGAATTAATAAACTTTGAACTGTGCATATGAGACTTATCACTTGGTGGTAACAGTTTGCTGGTTTCAAGATTCCAGAGAGGGAATTTATCCTGTGTAATTGTTGAATATTAGACCTTTACTCTGAATTCAGAACAGGAGACAAGTTTCCATGCCAGCAAATGTATGGGAACAGCTGCTTCTGTGTCTGTAAAGGTCAGAAACAGATTGGTGTTTCACGAAAAGGTCATTTTGGGAAAGCTTGTTTAAGTAGGCTGGGTGCAGAGGAGGTTTAGCTTTGTGTGACCTGAAAGCTCCTGGGTTCTTCTAAATTTCCTACTTTTATACTGTTCCATCAGCTTCTTTCCAGGACCTCATAGGTTTTAATTACTGTACATTCATCTGGATATCGCAACACCGTGGGAAATGTTAGGGTGGCAATTTGAAACTCCTAAAATGAGTGATCCTCAGATCATGAAATCCTGAGGCTATGTGATACCTCAAGTGTTACTAAACTTACTTTGAAAAAGAAAAAATAGGTAAAAATCACAGGCTGTAAGTAGGTAGAAGAGACTGTAGAGATGGTAATTTCCAAACAAAATCAAAACTTTTAAAAAGGAAACATGACTGTTCGCTGTGTCTTTCCCTGGCTGGCTGTTTTCACTTTGTGTTTGGCTTTGAGAGAGAGAGACTTTTTTTTTTTTTTTCTGTTTGTTGTTGAGAATCATCTTGATGTCATTAAAAACAACAGTTTGGGGGGAATTAAAATACTTTGTGGCATTTAGAACCCCATCAATAAAATGTGCCTTAAGACTTGCAGTGATGATCTGTTGACAGCTGTGACACTAAACTGAATAAAATACAGTGTCATCCTTGAGAAGAGAATGGCCATCAGGCCAAGCCTTTCTGCTCAGCTAGTGTCAGGATAGAAAGAATTAG
The DNA here is from genome assembly GCA_963574355.1 of Loris lydekkerianus. Lineage (NCBI taxonomy): Eukaryota > Metazoa > Chordata > Mammalia > Primates > Lorisidae > Loris > Loris lydekkerianus. The sequence goes on along the minus strand of CAUYPK010005487.1, from coordinate 7,974 downwards.
AATGGAGGCAGCACTTGCTTGTTTCTGAATGAACAGGTTTCCTAAGGAGAGTACCACAGTTAACCCAGAAATTCTCTAACACAGAGAGGCATCACTTCTTTGTGCAATTTCAGCAAGAGTTTCATTTACTCCTTTTTTAAAAGGGCAGGAGGCCTTTTTTCATCCAAACAAACACTCCGTGTAGTCATTATTAAAAATTAACTCAGAAATATAAGAAACTAATCAATAAGACCAAAAAAAAAAAAAAAAAAAAAAAAAAGGATAGAAAGTCTGCTCGCCTCTTGGCAGGGGTTGCTGTGTTGTGCTCTTGTGTGCCTTAAATTTAAGGATTCTTATAAAAGAACTGGGAGTTTCAGCTCAGCTTTCTTCTGCATTGACCTTGGTATTTCCTAGGGCATTTTATTCGCTCTAAGCCTCAGCTTCTCCATCTGGCAAAGGAGGAGGTTGGGTTTCCTGGCTGTGACTCTGGTACTGTGCCCACGTGTGACTGTCTAAGTCTCCGCAGCCACATCCTCCTCCAATCTCAGGTGCAGGACAGGGTGCGGGGAAGAAAGCGTGCTCGCCTGCGGCGGTCGGCGCTTCCTGGTGCGGCTGTAAGCGATGCTTTCCTTCAGCCTTTGGATGGCAGTGGTCATTTATTCCTGGACAAAGTATTAAAGAAGAATTTGTTTTGTATGGGTGCCTAACACCCAGCTGAACTGGATTCACTACATTCCTGCTTCTGGACGAATCCTGTCGTTTCAAATCCTGAACCACTTCAGCTCCAGGTGGGTTTGCTGGAACCCATGTCAGGGCCTGGGTTATCTAGAGTAATACTTTGGAGATGTTTTTGACCACAAATCATAGTAAAGAATATATTTAGTGTTGCTACTCAAGACTTCCATACTCCCACCCATACACATGTGCACAACTGAAACAGAAGTTTTATGAAATGATATCCTTTTATTGTGACATACACACTGATATTTTCTGTTCTGTTGTCACCCTTATAAAATTCTGATTGTGACCCCCTCTGATTAATTTCATGACCCACTAAAGGGCTGCAAACAACAGTTTGCAATACGATGGTGCTTTAGAAGAGCTGTTGAAGTTTTATACTGCCCCTTATTCTCTCTGTGTAATTTTGGTTTTCTAGAGATGGAATTCCAGCCAGGGACTTACACCCCACCAACCTCACCCATCCTCAGCCTTCCTGAAACTCCCGCAGTGATTATGGAATTCACTCAGCCTGACTAGAAGCCTCCAATTCAGGAGATAAACATTCTAAAGTTTAAACATGGAAACCCTTTCAGCCCAGAGGCAGAGAGTGGTTGAGCAGATGTTTGTGTGGCTGTGTGTTTTGGCTTCTTGTGATGTGTTCATCTTTACTGAGGTGGGACTCAGAAATGAGGCTTCTCATCCAAATGATGTCAGTTGTTAAACTCTCTGATTACGCGAATTTCCTTTTTAGCAGGGTGGATTTCCTTATGATATGAGTTATGTGGACAGTTTATGCATTTTCCATTAGTTACTAATTTGTTTTAATCTTTTCCTCCATTTCTGAGGAGCAATTTAAATTTTAAGGACTGATAATACTAATTTCTCTGAAGCATGTTTATTTTTTGGAATAAAGGATAATACAACTACAATAAAGAATAGCTGCACATCAACCTCTTAGCACAATGACTGTTAGTATTTTATGTATTTTCTTCCGGCAGTTTTTCTAATGTAGTTTTTAAAAATATGATTATAATGGTATACTTATATATTCTTGCCTTCACTTAGAATTGTGCCAGCAGTGTAACCATCTTTTTAAGTGGCTGTTTTTCCTTAGGTATTTGCCCATATTTATTTAATGCACATATTGTATGTCCTTGGTCTCGAGTCTCCTGCGTCCTGTTTTCAACGCACTGGTAATCTAGCAGGTGTATCATAATTTATCCATCCCCTATTATTGGCTATTTATATATTATTTTCAGTTTTATAAATGTTATGATGAAAATTGTTGCATTTGTATGTGTCCTCCTGGCCCTAAAGTTTTTGATTATTTCTTTAGGAAAGATTGTAAGGAGATTGACGTATTGCTTTCCAAAAGGTTTGTGCCATTTTAAAATATTTGTGGCATTGTATTACATATGAGAACATTAGTTTTGCCACACCTGACCAGCTATGGGTATTACTGTTTTTAAATTCTTCATAATTTGCTTGATAAATGGTGGCACTTGACTGATGTTTAATTTGTATTTTTAGCTGATTAGTGAATTTTTTTTTTTATTTGCTTATGTATTTTTTGTGTGTTTGAATTGTCTGTTCCTGGTTTTTGTCCATTTCTCCATTGAGGTTTCTTGGTTCTTCCTAATGATTTCTTGTACATATATTCTACAGACAGAGTAAGAATGTTAACAGCGTGCTTGCTATGTTTCCAGATACTTTGGCGTTTGCCTTTTTATTTTTTATATTTTTTACACAGGAAACATTTACTTTTAAATCTAGCTATTGGAGCTGCTGCTAGGTCAGGGGTACCTTTGGCAAAGCATCAAGGTCCAACTTCCTTATGGAGGTGGTTTGAGATCCGAGGTTGTGCTTGTGACGAGTCCTTTTAAAAATACATAAATAGATATTATATAAATAAATTTAGCTATCTTTTTTTTTTTCCCCTCTGTCACCCAGGCTGGAGTGCAGTGGTGTGATCATAGCTTACTGGAACCTCAGCTTCCTGGTTCAAGCAATCTCTTCATCTTTTGCCTCAGCCTCTTGAGTGGCTGGGACTACAGGCAAGCACCAGCAAGCTTAGAGAGGTTTTTTTGTTTTGTTTTGTGTTTTGTATTTTTTACAGAGATAGGGTCTCACTGTGTTGTCCAGGCTGGTCTTGAACTCCTGGTCTCAAGTGATCCTTGCTGCCCCAGTCTCCCAAAGTGCAGAGATTACAGGTGTTAGCCACTAGCCCCAACCTGTCCTTTTTTTTTTAACAATTGAAATTTCTTCTGTCACTTGTAATTTTCGAAAGTAATTCTTTCCCCACAGGCCATTGAATATTCATTTTTCTTTTTAGATGTATAATTTGATGAAAAAAGAACTTTTTAATTTATTTGGAATGTATTTTATTGGATGGCATAAATTGGGGAGTATAAGTTAATTTTTCTAAAATTTGCTGTTAATTATTTTGGCATTGCTTCTTGAATAGTCCTTATGTTTTATTTTGTATTTATTTCTGAAACTACTTTATCAAAAAATTAAATTCTCATAAAACAGTAGGGCCTTTTATTAGTTCTGTTGTGGTTTAGAGATCATTTTGCTTCTTTTGATACCAGTTCTCCACTGTGACCAGTGCGATTTTCTTGACTGGTTGCCTTTATTTAGTCTATGAGACTAGACCTTGTCTCTCTACCCAGGCCAGAGAGTTAATGGGAAAGGAATGATTTGGCTCCAGGTACCGGTTCTTTCCCAAACTTTAGTTTTTCTCAGTCTCAGTTTCCTCATCTGTGAATTGGGAGTGATGATTTCTTCCTAGGGCTGTTGGGGGGTTCAACGAGGTGACTTGGAGCATGGACGGCGCTCAGGAAGAGTTAGTTTTATTTTCTGTCTAAGGTGAGCCTCTCTGTTGCTGTGTTTCCATTTCGGCGTGGCTATCTTAAGAGTCACCCTGGATATACACAGATTGGACTTCTGAACTTTGGTTTGTGTTCCTGTAGTTCTGACCCCCCTTTTCTCTCCTCTGGATTTATAAAGGCAAGGTTAACTCTCTCATCTCCCGCCTCCACTGCCCAGCCTCGCTCTGAGGCGGTCTCTGGGGGCGGGGCGCTGTGTTCTCCTGTGCAGGCTCCTCTCTCTCTCTATTTGGTACCTTATCCTAAATTGGTGCGTCCATTGTCCCCACTGCAGGACAGGGGCTGCATCTTCCTTGTTTTCCACAGGGACTAAATTTAGGGAGGAATAAAGCTCTAACTAAAGTACTCTCAACGGGAAGCCTGGGCATTATCAGCCGTCAACTAGTGGACTGAAGTCCACCTTTGGACAAATATTTGGAAGTTTTTGAAGTTGTAGGCAAGATTTAAACATGGATTTCACATACAAATCCAGATTGCTCGCTGCTCTCGACACGTGGGAAGCTGCTGTACCCAGCCTTGGTATTTTCTCACTCAGACTCTTGTTCCTGCTCTGCCTACTTGGACTAAGGTCAGCTGAGCACCTCGAGACAGGTGATGTCCACACTGCCCGGCCGCCTGTTGGTGGGAAGACGGTGCATGAGACCCTTGTAAAATCTGAAAGGCGGCTGGGCGTGGAGCCCAGAAGTGTGAGAGGTGGTGAGCTCTCACTGTGCCACTGCACCCTCCCTAGCCTGGGCAACAAAGTGAGATCCTGCTTCTAAAAAAATAAGGATCTGAAAGGCTTCCCCTTTATGGAGTTATTTGGTAGACCATTTTTTGTTATTTGGAAGAAGAAGAAAAGAGGAAATCTAAAGATAACCAGGAAGCCCATGTTTCTGAAAACTTAGGTGGGGGTAGGGGAAGAAAGCACATACATTAAAAATTAAGACACCTTTTATAATAGATCCTGATGTGGACAGTAAATAAATAAATAAAGGCAGGTTTTGGTAACTCAGGAAAGTCATTGATCCCTCAGTTCCCTCTCGGGAGGCGCTTTCTGGGGCTGGGAACTGAAATCAGGAAGACTTAGATGTGAGTCCTTATTTTGCTACTTCATATTTCAACACATTTAAATTCTAATTTTAGAAAAACTTAGTATTGCATTATTGCTTTATATTTTGTACATCGGGATTAATATTTTCCCAGAATCAGTTCCCATTCCTTGTCATTAGAATCTCAGTGATCTGTTTTAGTGTTCACTGGGGGAGAAGTTTTGGGAATGGTTCATTTATTTCATTATATTTTGATTTTTGGATTATTTTTGAATTTTTATTTGAATGGTTTAATAAATTTTCCTTACATTTCAGAGCTTAGGTTGTTAAACAGTTTTGAAGAATTAATAATTTTTTGTCCAGCAGGTAAAAGTAAATGAGGGCGGTTAGTTATGCTTACTCTGAATATGTGGTTAGCTGAATTAACATGCTAGTTGAATGGATGAAGGTGGTTTGGAATTTGGTTGCAGTGTGACTTTTCCAACTTATTTTTCTTGTTGAGCTTCCATTTGGGGAAATTTCTGTCCTGTCAGCTTTGCACAATATATAAATCTTTGATCTTTATGTGAATAAGGTAGGACAAAGGCTGAGACAGTAAAGTTCACTCAGTCTGAAAGGTTCTGTCAACCTTACATAATGAGACTGAGAAAATATGATTTAAGTATAAGGTTTGTTTAAGCACAGAGCTGGAGGATGGCCATCGGAAACACTGACACCAGACGGACATGGTTGATGTTCCAAAGTGGAGGAGATAGTTTTCACCTGTTAGGCAGAGATGGGGCGCACAGCATGATTACTCCACGTTCCATGCAAGACCAGAGCAGGAGCCACCGTCACATGGTTTAGATCACTGCGTTCCAAGGAAGATTACTACTCCTCGGAGGGGGACGGTGATCTGAGGCGGTCTCACCTCCTGTGCTTCCTCTCCTATTTACTGGGTAAAAGGCAGACGTTGCCTCTGCCTGCCACATGACTCGGACTGCATGGCCACATCTCTCTCAAGGCTCTAAAGAATTTGTGACGTTCCAGCAGTTTGAACTTCCCAGTTAGAGTAGAGAGGGAGCAGAAGAGGCCCAGGCGACCTCCGGAGGCCCTTCAGCATGTGGGTTTGTCTGCAGGGAGATTGTATTTTTCCAGGGTGTGGCCCGCCTCTTACCATATTTTGATTTTTCATTTGTTTTCTTTTTAAAAATACTCTTCTTTATTCTTTAATACTTTGTAGTTACTAAATTAATAGACCCCAGCATTGGTCTTAGAAGAACTGTACACCATATACCAAGTTGTTGATTCATTAATAAGCGAACAAAGGTCTAGGCTTCATGTTCCTGGGTTCTCAGTAGTTTCTAGTGTTGTAGACACTTTCCTAAGTGTTATGATTGAAGTTTTTACATTTTAGACTTGGACCTTTCATAAGTAACGTAGGGCTCTCCCCCAGCCCTGTGAGGCATAAAACCCAACCGCCCTTCCCTCTTCAAAGAGCGAGCAGCACCTTTGCTCTGTGCTAAGGACTGTGGTGTCACCAGTAAAGCTCTCCTTTCTACTGTCCAGCCATCCCTCTGGTCTTTTGGACAACACCCTCACTGCTCATGTCTCCTTTTCCAAAATTTTTACTTACAAGTTGACCTGTCTGTTGATTTCGTTGCCTACTATCATGCTCAGACTGGTGACAAGGGAATGGGACAATGTGCTTAAAATGGAATTTATCTAGGAAATTGCAACAGTTCGAAAATTAAGTAGTCATAGTACAAAAGAAATAAGGTTTTAAGGTTAAAGCAATTACTTAGCTTGTAATTCATTTTCCCCAGGGAAGCTCTGAATATATCAGTGAAAAATAAGCAGGTAAAAACGGATTCTAGCAATTGCATTTAAAAAGTAATCAGCCATTTTTTTTTTTTTTTTTTTTTTAGTCGATAGTATTATACAGACATGTGTAAAATTCAGAAGGCTATGCTGGAAAAGTTAAGCTCTCTCCCACTTGTGGGTTTTAAGATTTTGAGGAAGGAAAACTGGTAAGATTTGCTCGTGCTCTAACATGAGTGCTGATCGGGATCTCCACGGGCATCTCTGCTTTACAACTACTGAGCCCTCCCCTGTGAAACTGCTCTGGGGTTGGCAACGCCTGCATGTGGCCCCCTTGCCCCAACTGCCCCGTCACTCCTGCTGGTCCTCGTCCTCCTTGCTCCTGATGGCCGCATCCCCCCCCTCACTCCTCATGACTTCACCACTTCACGTTGAAATCATTTATCTTCTGCTCTGGGGTTCTCATCCCTGGGTCTCTGGAGGCCTCCAGCTTATGGCTTAGAACATAGTGGGTGAAAGTGGAGCAATATAGGTTTCTGCTGTGTAGGTCACAGTGAGGGAGAGAGTTCCTCTGTAACCACCTATTTTCTGATGACGCATAGGGTGGAGTCGTTAGCGTGCCCTGGCAGGAAACTTGGATACCTTGCAGAACCCGAGGACAGGGATGCATTTGGGTCTCAAGAACAGAGCTGAAGCCTGGAGCCTGCAGAGACCAAGGCAGCCGTCTCCCCACTGCTCACTCCTTTCCCCACGTCTGCTGCACCCTTCTCTCTCTCACACTGGCTTCTTCTGTTTCTGTCATAGTCCACATGGCAGAACATGGCTGCCAGCTGCTCCTGAATTTTCCATGTGACAGTCTAACTAAACTGGGAGAGATTGATATCAGGCTCCTAGTCCTAGTTCCAGAATTCCTTGGGAAGGACTTACTGGTCAAGCCACAGTCATCTGTCCTTTCTGGAATTGTGGCCAGAAATGTGGTCATGGTACAGGAACATCGCAGACTCTGGTGCAGCCTGTGGGGTAAGGAGGTGGCAGGGAAGGAGTGAGTCTCAGAAAGGGCACGCATGGTCAGCAGTCCAGCGGGACCCCCCTGCGGGCCATGTGAGCACCAGTGAGCCCGTGCCCTTGCAGCAAGCGCGGAAGAGTTGTGAACACTGACTCTGGCTTTTCTGCTGAACTTCATTGCTTTGTTTTCCTTGAAATCAGTTCACGTAGAACTTGCTATGTTCAGATGGCCATTGTCTGTGCACTGCTCGGTGCTGAGGTGATAGTAGGCTGCTAGTTTCCTGTAGTGAATGTAAGGTGGGGAATGGGGAGGTATTTCAGTATGAATGTGCGCTGAGCAAAAGCCATTGTTATGTGACAAATTCCAGTGCTTACTGAGTGGTCCCCATATGGTAACCATATTTTCTTTCTTTTTCTTTCTTTCTTTCTTTCTTTCTTTCTTTCTTTCTTTCTTTCTTTCTTTCTTTCTTTCTTTCTTTCTCTCTCTCTCTCTCTCTCTCTCTCTCTCTCTCTCTCTCTCTCTCTCTTTCCTTCCTTCCTTCCTTCCTTCC
>CAUYPK010005486.1:0-51089 GCA_963574355.1 Loris lydekkerianus | reverse complement strand
TTGATCTACTCTGATTATTCATATTGCCAGAGTTTTTCTGTTGATTTTGCCTCATGATTGTTTTTCACTGTTGCCTCTGGCCATCCTCAGAGTTGGGGAGGTGTCTCTCCAAGATTAGACCCCAGCGGGATCACTCTATTGTTGGTGGATCTTTGTAGTGAGTGGCCCTGTGTAGTTCCTCTGGCGTTGCCCCAGCCGGGGAGTTCTGGTTGTGGAAGCAGCTCTGGAGTGTGACACACCTGGATCCAACAACTGGGCGGGAGGTGGTGTGTACTGTTCTGGGAGTGCCTGGTGCCCAGTGACTTTGGCACAGAGAGCCCAAGGCTTCAGCAGTCTCTGGCCAGGAGAAGGGCTCTGTGCAGAGGAAGGGAAGGCTCCAGAGAGCACATGGCTACCAGAGTCCCTGGCCTGATGAGTGGGCCAGTGTGGAGACAGGGAGGGTACAGCAAACATTTCTGTATATGTATGTGCGTTAAGGAGTTTCTATTTATAAATCTATATATAAAGAGGATTATAAGGTTAGCAAAAATATTCATCCCACAAATACAAGGCTACAATTTACAACATATAGTCAGACTGAAACTTTAGGACACTAAGAGAAATGTTATTAATTTAGATGAGCACTTTTCAATGTTTCAGCCTTGGGACCACTTTATATTCTTAAAAAAACATTATTGAGGATAAGAAAGAATATTTGTTTATGTAGATTATAACTATTAAAATGTACTGCATGAGAAATTTAAATTGAGGCATTTTGAAAAGATATTAACTTATTTAAAAGAACAATAATAATCTCTTACAGCTCGATATGAACACCAACTGATAATATCATAGGAAGAAAGTTCCAATCATTTTCTCCTTTTGTCTGCTTTTCTCAATCAATTAATTTCCCTACAATATAATTTCCATCCTGACATTTTTCAAATTTTAAATCTCTAATGACTCTTCATTGTCTGGAAATAAAAGATCAAATTTTTTAAATTGGCATTCAAGACCTTCAACAATCTGGCTTTGATTTTCTCTTATTGCTTATTACATTTCCTTTTCTAGGCACCACAGCTCTACTCTAGTTTGAATCTTCTGAACATGACTTTTGAATCTTTGATTCTATGGCTTTGTACCTAGTACTTTTCTCTTTCGGGTAGCTTAAATGTTTCCATCTTTTCTACCAATGTCAATCCTATCCATCCTTCAAGATCCAATTAAAGTTCTATCTATCCCTTAAACCTTCCCTTAAGGACCTAGAATATTTATAATATTCCTTTCTTCTGAATTCCTCTGGATTTTATTCTCCTTGTTATTTTTAGCAATTGGCATACACTGCTGGGTATCATTTATTTTCTTTTTCCATAGAAGATGAAAACACTAACTGAATTTTGATACATATACATGTATACTTATTATTAAATAATATACAGTTATTTTAATTATGCTGATTGAAACTTTATGTCACCAACAGAAATGGAATTAATTTAGAAATGAACTTTTCAAAAGTTTCAGCCTTGGGACCACTTTACTCTTAAAAAAATTAGATCAGATCAAGTTTCTAAAATACAGTAGAACCTCTGTAAGTTGACCACCCAAGAGACTGTATCAAATTGGTCAAAATACAGAAGTGGTCAACATAAGGAAGTAGGTCTACTATATTGATACATTCATGTGGTGCATGCCTGATCATAAAAATGTAGTCAACTTAATGAGGTGGTCAATGTAGGGAAGTGGACAACTATGGAGGTTCTACTGTATAATTATGTTCTACTCTACAACTATGAAGGTTCTACTGGCTATCATATTCCATCCTCAAACACCTGAGAGACACTGTACACTTACATTGTGTAATAATGGTCTATATTTAGAGTATTTACATTTCTTACACTTTGCAAAGTACGTTTGCATTATAACCTTACTCTTCATAACCGTACACATTTCAAAAAAAAAAAAAGAGAGAGAGAAAGAAGTCATCCATTTGGAAAGCAAATCTTAATCCTTTATCAAAGACATTATTAATAGTAATCAATAATAAACATCATATGTTCTACATATTTGGGACAATAAATCATTTAAAATCAATACAAATAGTTTCTCAACATTCAATCACATCCTATTATTAATTAAAATATAGACTGTATTTAAAAATCTATACTTTGTGTTAAGTTTTAGATTTACTGAAAAGTTGAGCAGATAACAGAGTTCCCATATACCATTCCACTTCACCTCACAGTTCCTCCATTATTAACACGTTGCATTAACAAAGTGATACAAGGCTGGGCGCAGTGGCTCACACCTTCAATCCTAGCACTCTGTGAGGCTAAGATGGGTTGATTGCCTGAGCTCACAGGTTAGAGACTAGCTTGAGCCAGAGTGAGAGTTCATCTCTAAAAATAACTGGGCATTGAGGTGGGTGCCCATAGTCCCAGCTATGTGGAAGGCTGAGGCAAGAGAATTGCTTAAGCCCTAGAGTTTGAGGTTGCTGTGAGCTATGACACCCCAGCACTGTACTGTGGGTGACAAAGTGAGTGTCTTGTGCACAATGCAATGGTACTTTTCAAAACTATTAAAAGTAGACTCTAAATGACTTACCATAACAAATAAGTGAGGTAATGGTCATATTAATCAGTTTAATGTAAGCATTACACATTGTATAAAAAATCAGCACATTATACCCCATAAATGTACACAGTTATGATTTAATAAAAAGTATAATTACAAAAACAAATATTGATATATATTGTTCATAATTTGTATTAAGTTTCACTCCTTGCTTGGTACAGTTCATTGTGTTTTGAAAAATGCATATCACGTAACCACTATTTCTGTATTACACAGAATAGCTTCACAGATTTAAATATCCACCATGATTCACCTTTTATCTTTTCTCTCCCTCCACAAGACCCTGGTAACCAATAGTCTTTTTACTGTCTGTTAAGTTTTGCCTTTTTCAGAATGTCATATGGTTGGAATAATACAGTATGTAGCCTTCTCAGACTGGCTTCTTTCAATTAGCAACGTGTATTTCAGATTGCTTGTTGTCTTTTTGTGGTATAATATCTCATTTCTTTTTGTTGTTAAATAATTATGAATGTACCACAGTTTATCATTTCACCTACTGGATACCTTAGTTGCCTAAGGGTTTTGATGTTTATGATTAAATCTGCTATAAACATTAATGTTTAGGTTTTTGTGTGGATGTTAAGTTACTGACTTAATTGGGTAAATTATCATACCTGGGGGTATGATTGCTGGATTATATAGTAAGAGTCTGTTTAGTTTTAAGAAATTACCATTTTGCAATTTCCCCCTAGCAATGAAAGAGAGTTCTAGTTGGTTCATATCGCTACTAGCAAGCAGTATTGTCAAGTTTTTTGGATTTAGTCATTCTAATATCTGTATAATGGTATTTCATTGCTGTTTTAATTTGCAATTCCTTAATGATATGTGATATTAAGTATCTTTTCACACACTTATTTGCTAATTGTGTATCTTCTTTGGTGACATATCTTTTCAGATATTTAGCCCACATTAAACCTAGGCTTTTCTCCTACTTATTGTTGTGTTTTAAGAGGTCTTTGTATAGTTTGGGTATATTGGATGTATTTTGCAGATGTATAATGTACCCCAGAAGGTACACTTGGTCAAGGACAAAAATGAATGACTATCTCTACTTTTTCAACTTTAAAGTAAAGTTCACTTATAAATTTAACACAGACATATTAATAAGTTCCTCTTTAAAACTTTAGTTTAAATATAAAGCCTAAAAGGTTCAGGGAAAAATATTCCACATACTGGGAGTGAGAGGTGGATTTCTGTGTATTGAGATACTAAAAAATAATCTTTCAAACAGGAGAGCCAAAGCACTTTAAAATAAAAAAGCTATTGGGCTCAGTGCAGTGGCTCATTCCTATAATCCTAGCTCTTTGGGAGGCTGAGGCAAGAGGATCACTTGAGTCTAGGAGTTTGAGACCAGCATGAGCAACACAGCAAGACCCCATCTCTACAAAAGTCAAAAAATTAGCCAAGTGTGATGAAACATACTTGTAGTTCCAGATACTCAGAAGGCTGAGGCAGGAGGATTGCATTAGCCCAGGATTGAGCTATTGATACCACTGTACTTTAACCCATGGACAGAGTGAGATTCTATTCCCACCCCCCAAAAATCTTGCTAATAAGAATATCCCCAGAGAATTAATACCAATTTCTGAAATACAAGATTAGGAGAACACCAAAATTCTGAAAGTAAATGTTGGAGAATTTTTTTAAAGTAATATAATTTTATACCAAGGTTCCTCACTTTTCAGTCCAATGTGATACAGGCAAAAATGAAGCACAGGAAAAAAATAGGAAAGCCACTTGGGGCACAGTCCCTACTTTGTAAGGTGATATTCTAAATAGTAAATTTACGCTACGCTTGAAATATTGTCCCCTCCTCCCTTTTTTTTTGAGACAGAGTTTTACTTTGTTGCCCTTGGTAGAGTGCTGTGGCATGTAGCAACCTCAAATTCTTGGGCTTAAGTGATCCTCTTGCATCAGCCTATCCAGTAGCTGGGACTAAAGGTGCTCACCACAGTGCTCAGCTATTTTTTTAGAGACCAGGGTTTTGCTCTTGCTCAGGCTGGTCTCGAACTCCTGCGGTCAAGCAATCCACCCACTTCAGCTTCCCAGAGTGCTGGGATTACAGGCATGAGCCACTGTGCCCGGCCTGTTGTCTCATTTTCCATGTTCTATTTCATTAGCTTCTGTCTCTCTCATTTATATTTTTGAGCTCTACCACTACACTACCATGATTATTATGTTTACAATTTGGTGCACCTTACAATATGCTTTATGTATTTGGGAACAAATTTACCATGAATGCTACTTATATGAATAATCTTCTGAAACACAAATAGAGATCTGCAGAAAGATAAGCTCTTATATTTGTCTTATATGAGACAATGGATATACTGTAGACAAAAGGACCAAGTATAATAAACTTATGTGTGTAGCTAATACATAAATATGATATATTTTTATGCAGACTAAAAGGAACATTGCTTCCTACTCTACACCTGACAAAGAGTGATAACATTTTAATTTCTTCATTCTTGAGTTTTCTTGAATAAAAAGGAACATAGGATGTAGAGCAAAACAGACTATTATGCCAAGATGGATAGAGTATTGATTTTGCCAACATCATAATCCTTTATGTACTTGTAAGCAATGATTAAATTTTTCTGTAATTGCTTCAGGCCTGTGTTCTCCAAAATTCTTTTTTCTCTTTTAATTAATACATATATGTACACATACACACACACAACACAGATATGATTACTGTTTCTACTGGATTTTAACTTCTAGAGTTCAGAAATCAGGTTTGCTTTTCTTAATTTGCATACAGAAATTACAGTATAGTTCTATATAATCTGACAATGCCTCATAAATGCTTAAAAATATTACTATTTATTCCTTTGCATTTTTGCTTCATAAACTCCAATTTCTAGATGAGCAGCCATGAAACTCCCAACTCAAGCTCTGACTAGTGCACAGTATAGTACTTTGGGAAAACGACTTCTGTAAGCAGGGTATATGTGAGGCAGATGACAAATATTAGTTAGGCTATAATCATTCCCAATGACGTATACAACAATTTTATTATCCAGATAAGAAAACAAAAGCCAAAAGAATAAATAAGAGAATGAAGTGAAAGTATGAGAGCAAATCAGATTTTCCTTTAATTAAGTGAATGTTTTAGAAAACAATTTCTGGAAATCGAATTTACACAGATAATTTTCACTTGGAATTTTCTTTGCATTTTGTTAGGCACAGGTAAGACAATGCCTCAGGGCTGCACCTTCATGTAGAAAGTATAATTAACAACAAGTTATATAAAAGGTGCATGAAACTTTCAATCCCTACCTATATCATTTTAATAAATTTATGGAGATTTTACTCTATTTGGTACACTAAAATATAGTATTTAAGGAAGAAATATAAAATGAAAGAAAATAGTAGGCTAACATTCTTGTGATAACATATACTTTGCAAAAACAATTTCAACAAAGATACTTTTTCAGGGCAATAACAATTGTATATAGAGTTTTATTGATTGTTAGAAATATATATGTGAATATATTTATTTATTTTAATTACCTTCCTTCTTATTTTTATTCCAATATAATGCTCAACAAAGATTTAAAAATTGCTTAGAGAAGTATAAAGTTATAAAATATTATGTAAACAGGATTCACAATTTTGATTTAAATAGTCTTTCATGTATCAAAATACTGTTAGTTTAAAACAATCATTTTTTTAAAGGCAGTAGGCTTTCTTTATCATCACTTGCAATTGCTTTAATAGGAATATTATCCACTTTCAGTACATTTAAGACCTCCTCTGTTAGCAAAACGTTTTAAGATAAAATTTAGCCAGTAGAAAAGGGAAGATATTAGCTTATTATATTACTTTCATAGTACACACATTATATAATAATTAAATAATATAATAATTAAGAGCCAAAAACTGGGTTCAGATTATAGTTCTGCACTTAAAAAGTACAGGAATTTGGGAAAATTACTTTGATTTCAATTTTTGATTTCTTAAATGGGGATAATAAGGTCACCTACCTCATAATCTGTAGGGATAACTAAATGAGTTATCATAACTAACTATCACAGCTAACATAAAAGCATTGGAACAATCTTTGGCATATGGTATGAGTTCAATAAAAATTAGCTATTATTGTTACTATTGTAGTAAATTAGAAATTAATTTTAGGAAATAAAAAGCTTAATTTGAATATTTTAACTATTTATTTGAATACAGGTATCTTTTTCTACAAAATAAAATATCAGTTTATACTTCCCATATTTAATGAGTACTCTGATATTTGTGTTTATGTATTATGGGTAGCCTTGGGCTAAGCAAATAACCACATTACTGATTTTAACAACTTCTGATTGAAATAAAAATGAAGATGGACATTCTTGGATAACCAGCAAACTTGAATACTTAATTGATATATCTTTCTATGATCTCTCGCAGATATCATGGAAATCAGGACAGTGGCAGTTGGAATTGTGGCAATCAAAGGGGTGGAAAGTGAATATTATCTTGCAATGAACAAGGAAGGAAAACTCTATGCAAAGGTATTAATAACTGATAGTTTGAATAGATTTTTCAAACTTAATTTTGTCAAAAATAAAAATGAATTAAATGAAATTAATTTCTCTCCAACTGCATAGTTTAATGATTTCATTAAAACACCTTATACTCAGGCACTAAGAAAAATGATTTCTGTGTGACTTTGAACAAATTGCTCAAGCTCTCTGGACTTGGTTTCTTCATCTGTAAAATGCTTTTATGTATCCTTCCAGCTCTGAAATTCCATGTGCATTTTAGATACTTAAAATCTAAAATTTCCTTTTGTTAGTATTAAAGTTCTTTTTGCTAAAAAAGAATTTTTTAGCAAATTTGCACATTGCTGACATGAAAATTCTTGTGAAAAGAAATTCCTGAAGTGCTCAGTGTATCAACATCAATCCTACAATCATTGGCTTTGAACTGTAAGCATTCACATTGTTCCCACTTTATTACAATGCAAGATATGTAACAGTTCATCCCACTATAATAAAGTATAATTGGCTTTCTTATGTATTCCCATAGCTCAGCATAATGCCTGGCACAGGCTAAATTGAATGAATGCATGGTTGGATAGATACACAAATAAATTAGCTTTTTATTTTTCATTACCATCAAAGGCTGTGTAGTAGTAAATGAAGAAAAGTTATAAAATATGTTCCTCACCTGAGGGAGGCAAAGGCTCTTCTAACCACACCAAATTTCCTTTGGTGCAGGGGTCCTCAAACTACTGCCCGTGGGCCACATGCGGCAGTGTGATTGTATTTGTTCCTGTTTTGTTTTTTTACTTCAAAATAAGATATGTGCAGTGTACATGGGAATTTGTTCATATATTTTTTTAAACTATAGTCGGGCCCTCCAGCAGTCTGAGGGACAGTGAACTGGCCTCCTGTTTAAAAAGTTTGAGGACCCCCCAGTAGAGAATGTGTGATTTGCAAAGAGCAAAATGAGGTTTAATTAATTTACTCATACTAAAAAAAAGTAGACACCGACCACTAAAAAGCTAGATTTTTGAAAACATTCTGCATAAACTAAATGTGTATTGTGTTATCTGTTTTAAAATTTAAAATGACTTTGTTTTGCAAATATACTATGCAAGTATCTATAATAAACTGCAATAGGCCTATTCAACTTGACGTTTAAAAAAACTCACGTGTGTTTCAATTCTGCCAAATAATACCTGCTTAGTCTTTGATTGAGCCTCTCTAAAAACTGTTTGGATAATGTTGTTTGCTGTTTTAACAGAAAGAATGCAATGAAGATTGCAACTTCAAAGAATTAATTCTGGAAAACCACTACAACACATATGCATCAGCTAAATGGACGCACAATGGAGGAGAAATGTTTGTTGCCTTAAATCAAAAGGGGATTCCTGTAAGAGGGAAAAAAACTAAGAAAGAACAAAAAACAGCCCACTTCCTTCCAATGGCAATAACTTAATCACATATGATATATAAGAAACCAGTTCCAGCAGGGAGATTTCTTTAAGTGGACTGTTTTCTTTCTTTTCTTTTCTTTTCTTTTTTTTTCAAGTATCCAAGAAAGGCTGGAAAACTACTGAAAATTGATCAAGCTGGACTTGTGCATTTATGTTTATGTTAAGACACTGCATTAAAGAAAGATTTGAAAAGTATACGTGATAATCAGATTTAGTAACTAAAGGTTGTAAAAACTTATAAAACTGGTTGTACAATCATGGTGTTAGTAATAGTAATTTTTTTCTTAAATTAATTTACCCTTAAGAGTATGCTAGATTTGATTATCTGATAATGATTATTTAAATATTCTTATCTGCTTATAAAATAGCTGCTATAATAATAATGCAGATGATGTTATATATGTCAGAACTAAAAGCTGCTGGAATGATTTGTCACATAATCAAGCCAATACTAACTATGGAAGATGAGCAGTATTTTAAAATGCTTTTTAGTAAGAAAAATTATAAGCCACTTAAACTTTAATTAAAAAAAGAATATTCTCATAAATTCTATTATAAAAATGAATTAAAGAGGTAATTTTCAAAAATGTAGGATTAGAACATGATTGAACTTACTAATGAACAAAGTTCCCAATGCTGCTCAAAATAAAAGGGGATATTTTCAAAAATCTTGTATATAAAATAGCAATAATATTGATAATACTGTACTTCATCTCACTTATCACAAAATGACATTTTATAATCCCTAAAAGGAAAATTCAGAAGTCTCTACCTTTTTTTTTTCAAGTAACATAATCTTTCTTTTGTATAATTCATATTGGGGGTATGGCTTTGAATAATGTTCTTTCTACAAATAATCATGCTTTTTTCCCTGTGGTTACAGCATTAAACTCTATTTTAAGTTATATTTGAACTTTATTGTTTGTTATTTAAGTTTATGTTATTTATAAAAAAAACACAACTTAATAAGCTGTATCTGTTTCATATGCTTTTAATTTTAGAGGGATAACAAAACTGTCTGGCTCAACTGCAAATTTCTCCTCCCCCTTGTACCAATACCAAGTCTAGTTCACAATACTTGGACCGGCAAATCTTGGAAGACAAACAAAAATGACAGCCTTCAGCAATGCTTACAATAGATGTCTCACAGGGAATAGTAAAAATATGTGAAAAATGTTTTGCCACGTAGTGTTGCCAATTAAAGTTAATTATATAAGTTAAATTATTACAAATAAAAGAATTTATAGGATTTTAAAGTAACAATATATTTGAGTGCATGACTAGAAAAGTATCATATTTAAAACTATCTATATGTGCATTTAAACTTAGCCATTTTCTAATCTTTAATTTTGAATCTCTGCCATTCAAAATGTAGCAGCATCAAAAGTTGTTTTCCTGTTAGATGGCAAAGGCACAATTCCCTAAATAGAAGATATACTTAGGGATCAGGGTCCCTGAATATCATGAAAGCTTGAGAGCAGACTACAGATAATGGGCTTTTTAGAAAGATGAATTTCTATTTTAAAATTCTTCCATTGGCAGCAGATTTTGGTAGCATTTTATATGTTCACTGAAGGGAAGTCAACATTTATTTATATTAAACTGTTGATATGATAACCATTGTGGTTATAATTTCAAAATATTTGTCATTTAAGTCCCTTTACATAACATATTATTTGGTAATCCATTTACAGATGATAATTTTATGAAAAGTCTAGGTCAACAGAAACAATAGATGTGTTTTATTTTCTTGTGCTTCACTTACGTGACCAGGCTGCTGGAAGCTAAAAAGAATTGTCCTTCCTCAAATATATTCTCAGGAGTTAGTATGGATTATATACTGAGCTATCATCTGATTCAAAGACTTTACTAGCCTAGGTTCCCATATTAAGCTTCTGTGACTAGAGTCTTGTGAACATATAGAGCATAGAAGGCATGCTTTTAACATTTCTTTCCTCAGTGTCTAGCGGAGTGTCTGTCCATAATTAATTTTTCATGTGAACTCATTCAATGTTTAAGTATAAGAGAAAATTCATAGTGAAACTAATCTTATTTCATTTTTTAAATTTAGAGCAAAACATTATTATACAGAAATGAAATTGAAATAGTGTAACTATGTACAGGATACACATTATTTTAGGACCAAATACTTTTTTATCTCTGGAGTTACAGTTATCATCAAATTACACAGCAATATCAAATTAGGCAAAACCAATATTTAATAGTGAATCCATTTCTGGTAGTATAGGGTGTCTATAAAATCTTTATAAAACAATTAATTCTTTGTTTTTATGTATATGATGCAAATTTTAGAAAATAAAATTTGTTCTAGTTAATACACTTAAAACTATAAGGAGCCTCCGTTCCTTTTGCTCATTTGTAGACCAGGAAATTGATATTTTAATACACAAAAACTCATGTAGCTGGATAGTTGCAGAATTATAACAAATGCATTAGTATATATATGTTACTTAGCATGTGACTCCTACTCTTAGATTATTAGGATTATTAGCTAGTGGTCTCCTGTTTTTGTTTCTTTGGTTTTTTTTATTATAATATTATCTTTGCATCTGCACACAAATATGACCAAGTTTTGGATATTCACTTTACACAGTGATTATCTATGCTATAATGATTCGATTCAAAAGGAGAAAAGAAATGATATAATTTCCAATTCTGATTCCTGTTCAACTCTTATATCCATCCTTTTATTTATGAATGGAAAGTATTATGCACAATATCCATATAAACAGAGAAAAGAAAATACATAGGATACATGAAAGAGAAAATTAAATACATGGGTTTCTAATAATTAGGAAGGAAAAATTAAATAAAGGAACACGAAATGTTAACAAGGAAATACTTTCAATACAATAAGTGAACAAAAACATTTGGGCATAGATCATATATAAATCATCAGCCTTTGAGTTGTCTACAAATTCAATTAAATGACAGAAGAGAAGGAAAATGCTGGAGATGAATTCTTAGAGTTCCTATTTCTTAGAGATTGCTCTTCTTTTTCTCTAGAGTGTTGAAGATCATAAAGAAGAACTAGTGGAACCAGCTATAGTAAAACCAACCCTAAAGCAGTTGTCCTTACTATTTTCTACCAAAATACCTACAATAATAGAGGTATAGAATGAGAATCTAGGGAACAATGCAAAGGTAGCCCACCAAAGACAGAAAATTTTGTTTCTTTTAAAACTCAGTGGTTTTTGCATTTTACTCCATCACACATCTATGTTTGCTTTAATCTGAAAATGTCTCTAATAACAACATATGCTCCTGTCTATCCTCCAACAATCCTCTATTCCTCCTTTCTCAAAATTGGTGCTTTGGAATGACTTATAAGATCTATACATAGCTTCATTTACACCCTTACTTAACTGTCATTTAGCAAGACTAAGACAAGAATCTCTCTACTTCCCTTAGACCAACTTTACACATAAATAACACATGGCTAAAGAAAACTAAACCATAATCTAACCTCATCATGTACAGGAATGATATTATGTATATTTGAAAGCCAGTATGGATGTGTACT
The DNA here is from genome assembly GCA_963574355.1 of Loris lydekkerianus. NCBI lineage: Eukaryota > Metazoa > Chordata > Mammalia > Primates > Lorisidae > Loris > Loris lydekkerianus. Next base: position 38,994 of record CAUYPK010005486.1, on the reverse strand, counting down.
GGTTGTTGGGCCTCTATGACTAACATGTAGGTACCAGATGATATCAGTCTTGACCATCTCTATTATCACCACTCTGAAACAGAGTTTTTGGAAACTATCTTTTAATTGGTCTATGGTTTGAGTTTCTACTGTGTATCTTAATATAAAATAGGTCATTAAAACTTTTTGTGTAACTGCTACAGCATTGTTGTCAGATATTCCTTATTGAACTTCTGCATAGTATTTATTTGACAAGCTGGTGCCTTCAACGAAGGGGACTTGTTTCTTCAGGTCTACATATGCTCCGACCTATCCTTTGAATGGTTTATCAAGAAAATTTGCTTTCTTTTAAATTGAAGAGATTTGGCAGAAAGCAAGAAATAATAGTTCAAGTCTCTTCCTCAAAATCCTTTATTCCTCCTTTCTCAAACTATACCTCTTAGGGAACTAGGAATTTATTCTCAGTTTGGAAGATACCAGTTGTATTATCCTTTTACTTCCTGATTATTATATGGTTGCATTTTTCAAATCTTCATCATTGAATTTATGAGAAAAATACAGAATTATTTTCTTTCATATTATTGATATTCTAATAATTGAAATGTGAGACGAATAATAACCTTTAGCTTACAGATGAAAAATTCTTCTTTTAATGAATCCTGCCATGTATGTATTAGTTATCTATTATTGTGTAACAAATTAAAACTTAATGGCTTAAAACACCACTATTACACAGTTTATGGGGCTCAGGAATGCAGGGGTGGTTCAGTGAGGTGTCTCTGATCAGAATCCCTTCTGAAGCTGCAATCTAGGTGTTGACCAGGGACCAGGGATATAGACATCTATCATAACACTCAACTCAGAAAGGGATCCACCTTAGGTCCTCAGGTCCTGGCTGTTTGCTGGATACATCACTTTTTCACCACATGGGCCTCGCCATACCACAGCTTGCAACACGTCAGTTCGTTTTCCACAGAGCAAAGAATCAGAGAGAGTGAAAGAAAGTGCCCCAATGGAAGCCATAGTTTTTTTCTAATAACCTAGTTTATACCCTACATATATTGGGAGGGCATTATACAAGGGCATAAAAACTAGATGTTTTTAAAGCCAGTGCCATAAACTGGGATTCTACAGGGCCAAGTAAGAGTAATTAATAACTTTCAGCAGTGAACCATTAAGTAGATAGAGAAATAGATATAATCTCTGTGGAAACATTCTTAATTCTTCCCTGAGGGATATTGTATGGTCTGTTCCTACCCAGGATAATTAAGGAAAGTTTTAACTGTAGTCTGGACTTTCTATTAGCCTGAATTGTGCCTCCTTACTCCTCTTAATGTATAATAGGTGAAAAACTATCACTATCACTTCACCTCCATATGAAGTAAATTAATCTTGCCTTCATATTCAACATGAAGACAATCCTCTCCTTAACTGCCCTACCTCAAGAAAATAAGTTCATGAATGACAGTGGAAATTCCTTTGGACCATAGAGTTTTGTTTTCTTCTAGATCAGTGGTTATCAACGTGGGTCACGACCCACAGAAACTTTTTAAAGGGCTGCGGCATTAGGAAGATTGACAACCGCTGTAGATGATAGAGGCAGTCAGTCACAAGTTGCCCAAAATTATCTGAGGAGAAGACCTAAGAAGAATTGAAAACAATTGATTTCAATGCTAGATGTGTACTAGAATAACCTGGGATTTTTTTTTTTAATAATGAGGCCTGGCCCAAATCATAAACCAATTGCATTTTATATGTGAAAGGGGGCCCAAGAAGTAGTATTTTTAAAACTCCTCAGAAATTTATTTTTATTTTTATTTATTTATTTATTTTTGAGACAGAATGTCACTATGTCACCCTCAGTAGAGTACAGCTCATAGCAACCTCAAACTCTTGGACTTAAGTGATTCTCTTGCCATAGCCTCCCAAGTAGCTGGGACTATAGGCACCCACCACAATGCCTGGCTATTTTTTTTTTGTTGTTGTTTTTGTTGTCGTTGTTTAACAGGCGCAGGCTGGGTTCGAACCCACCAGCCCCAGTGTATGTGGCTGGCACCCTAACCATTGAGCACAGGCACCAAACCTCCCCAGAAAATTCTAATGTGCCTCTACAATTGAGACATAATTAGGTACATGGGGAAAAAACAAAAAACAATCTCTTTAGGAACTATACCTGTTTCTTCATTTTTTTTTTTTTTTCTTCCTTAAACACCTTGGAAAGACTTATTCCCCCCATGTACCCCTCCACCATGTTTTCCTAGATGCTGAAATATTTTTCGCTATTCACAATTGGGCTTTAAAGGAAATGCAAACACTAGAAAGAGAGCAGCAAATGCTGTGGCAGCAAAATGATTACTGAACACAAAGTAAACCAATGTCCTTCCCTGCTTCTCCACCATAGTCCCTTCTCAAAAAGAGCAGCCAGAGTGATTTTGTCAAAAAAAATTGCAGATCATGCAATTCCTCCATTCAACACTTCAACTGTTTTTCAAATTATTCACAACTGAAGCCTGTCCTTATTGTGGCTAAGGAATGGCAATGGAAGGGTAATTATTATAAAAACTTTCCTGCTGAATGAGGTATGGGCCATACAATAGGAAAAAGTAATAAAAATCTAGAGAAATTATGACTCAAGTTGACTGGCAGATTATTACTCAATTCTCAGTTCATTGTAAAGAAATTAAAACTGGGTATCATAGATAATATTTAATAGGCATGATAATTATTAGATCATATTTAGAGGAAAGGCTATAGCCCTGAATCAAAAAATTGACAAATGAATTTACCTTTTCATATTCAAAGTTAACATAAAATATTTAAGTCATGTAAATATCAACGATTCTCCACTTTACTGAAATTTTTCTATTAATCAACCTATTAGTGAATTTGACTAGGCTAGATTAGAGGGCTTCTACTTATTATTTATTTAACTTCTCTCCTAGTGGTTGTTTTTGGTTGTTTCAAATTTTTCACTAACATAAACATGAGCATTTTTGCATATACTTCTTTATGTTTCTGATTTTCATTAGGATGAGCACACAAAGTACGTTTGAAAAATTGATTTTAAGAAAGTTTTTTCAAAATACATTCTAGTCAGCAGTGCATAGGAGATACACATTCTAATTTTTATGTTCAAAATTTAGTCACCTTTTATTCTTGTCTCTCCTTCCCTTTTACTACATGAGTATGGTAAATCACCAACACTTAGCCAACTTCTTTCTTAAAATTCTCTCAGATGCATCACTTTCTTAGTCCTTTTACTGCCTTATTGCCTCATTCCTAGAATTAGCAGTAGCTCCTTAATCATTCTTCCGTGTCAAGTTCTTTTCAACATCATAAGCTATCAAGTTTTTAAATCTTTCTAAAACACTGCTGTGTCAGTTGCCAATTTAGGACTCATACTGGCTCCTTTTTGCCTATTAGGCTTAGTTTACCACTCAAAGCTGTTAAATAATTAGCTCTGCATTACCTGTTCAATTTTGTTACTATTCAATATAAACCTTATAGTTTCTTTAAGCTATTGTATTTATTATGCTTTAACACAGACAATGTTGATTCTGCCTCTGAGTTTTCTACAATATCTCTGCTGTCACTGTAAATTGATACCCTGCTATGCTCTTAGGGATAAGTCTCAGGTTTCATGATTTTTTTTTCTCAGAATCCTATGACACTCTAGTAATAAACTGTACATATACATATGCATGTATTCATACACACACAGATACACATATAATGTTTATGAATATATGTCTTCATCTACTTCAGTTAAACAAGCACATCTTGGAAATCTACCATGTTTGCACCAGTCACTATATGATAAATATGTGTTAACTGTGATAGAAGTAAAAATGGCTATTGTCTTTTTAAAATTCCCCATGGAGATCCATTAGGAATATAGAATCTCTGAAATACTTAATACTCTTAATACTTGCTTACTAACTGGTACATATGAACTATCCAAATTATTATGATAATAACCAAATTCATAATAATGAAATCTGGATTTGATTTGAAAATCAAAGCTCAGTAAAAATACTGCCAATTTCTGGTTCTTTGGGATATTCTATGCCTTATGCTATCCACTCCACTTCTGTTCACATTTTCTTTCTCCACCTAAGATACAGACAATAACAATACAACAATACAACTTATGAATTGATACCACATTGGAGACTTGTATTATCTAGCCATCTTACTAGTGTTTCTTCACTCTCTAGCTGTGCAAATTTCCTGGTATCCTTTCCATGTTATACAATGAATACCATTCTTACAATGTGGAGATTTTACTGAAGTAATTCTCAAAGTGCTATATTACATTCAAGTTTTAAGAGTTAATTTTTAATTGTCCTTGAACATTGTTAACAGTGAAGAGGTAACAAAGCAACAAAGGTTCAAATTAAAATTCAAGTAGTACCTTTTTATAACATATGGAGTTCTAACCCTTTTTGCTATTACTTTTTATTTCTGTAACATGCTATTTGCTAAATATCAAGTAGGACTTGTCTATGAATATTGTGTTTCTTTTTTATCTCCCCATCACAGCAAGTATAGTAATGTGCACCAGTACTTCAAAGCTAATTGAATATAAGGAATTTTCTTATTGCTTGCGGCTTAAGCAATACTTTATAAAAATCATGCATTTTGTTAATGTTTTAACCTTAAAGTCCAGGCAAAAAGGAAAAGTTGAGTTTCAAATTGAGGGAGAGTTATAAAAAATAGTCTTTCAAAAATGATCTTTATATTACCTCAAAAGCTTAAATGGTGGTGTGCCAAAATAAGACAAATGAACATTAAAATTTTAGTCTTGGGAATAATCCAACAATATACACTGGTTAAAGGGAGCTGGCTTGTAAATCTTGAGTCATTCCAGAGACTGAAATTCTAAAACCACTTATATTCCAGTCCTCAAAACAGAGATATTACACCATTTTGGAAGGCAAATTTTAACTATCCACTGTTTCTTTCATTTAAAAAAGCAAAATTATTTTTGTTAAAATTCCGGAAAAAAGTTAACTCCACCTAACAATAAGCATCTCAAATGTCAAGAAAAATTACGTTTTAAGTATATTTTGGATTAGAAGAAGCAATTCTAAGATGGCAATATAAATGAGCACAGGTAATTCTATTCCTTGAAACCCATATAAATGCATATGCACACCCTGGCTCTGCTCTTGATCTGCCTCAGCTATAGTGAGGGAAGAGCTCTGAAATAATGAATCCTAAACCACTAGTCTTTAGCTAATCCCACCTCAACGATTAACCACTACTTTGAAAATTATTTAGCACCTATAGATAGAAGTCAAAGGTGCTTCTATAGATAGAAGTCTAACATTTATGTTAGAAATGTTAGAAAAGAGGAATGCAGAAATAATCTAACCAGTCCATTTCTCAGTTGGAAAAATAAGGCTCAGAGGTGTTATGTGACCTGCTGAAGGACATTTCAGTCTTTTATTTGCAGGTTGAATACATTAGAATTGGGAAACATTAGAGAGTCTCCAGAAAAAACATAGTTTTGGCCTAGTAAATAAATTAAAATACTCATCAAATTTTAACTTTAAACACATGCAGTATAAATCAATTATACCTCAATAAAACTAAAAAAGGAAGGACTTGAAACAAAAATCATGACACTATAAAATGAGGGACTATTATTCCTGCAGATCTACTATACTCTTAATATACTTATACAACAGTACAAGAGACAAAGGGCATACACATAACTATACTATTCCAGATTTCTACATTTAAGTAAAGTACGATGATATTAACTTTAGGCAGTATTTTGATAAGTTATGCTTGCACTTTGTAGTAATTAAAGCACCCGCAAAAAATGAAAAGTGGTTTACGTAAATAGCCAATAGAGAAATTAAAATGGAATAAAAATTTAAATTAACTAAAAGAAAATAGGGAAGTAGAATTGAAGAACAAAGAACAAATGGAACAAATCTGGAAAAAAAAATAGCAACCCAGAGTAGAAATAAAATAAATCATATGAATAATTATGTTAAATATAAATGAAGTAACAGTCCAATCAAAAGGAAGAAATTGTCAGGCTGAATTAAAAAAACAGGACTCAAGGTCAGGTGTGGTGACCCATGCCTGAAATCCTAGCACTTTGGGAGGCCAAGGCCAGAGGATCGCTTGAGCTCAGGAGTTCAAGACCAATCTGAGCAAGAGCAAGACTCCATCGCTATGAAAAATAGTCAGGTGCCTGTAGTCTCAGCTACTTGGGAGGCTGAGGTAAGAGGATATCTTGAGCCAAAAGTTTGAGGTTCTTGTGAGCTATAGTAACACCATGGCACTCTACTGAGGGTGATGGAGTAAGACTCTGTCTCAAAAACAAACAAACAAAAAAGACTTAACTATAGGTTGTTTATAAGAAACACAAATTAAATATAAAGACACAGACTTTAAATGAGTAAAATGGCAGGAAAAGATATAGCATGTAAACCACAATTGTAAGAAATCCGAAGTGGCTATATTAAGCTTAAACAAAACAGAAGTCAAAGGAGGGAGAATTATCATACATATAAAGGAACATTTTGTAATGATTAAAGGAAAAATAATAAAAGTGTATGTGCCCAATAACTTAAAATGCATAAGGCGAAAATCAATAAAATAAAAGAGAGTAATAGACAATTTTACAATTATAGATATTTTAATATTCCTTTTCAGTAATTAATAGAACAGCTACACAAAATATCCAGACATAGAATCAGGGTTAGCAAACTTTTTCTATAAAGGGCTAGATAGTATTTCAGGATTTTCAGGCCACATGTAGTCTCTACAGTATATTACTTGTTTTGTTTTATGTATTTTGTTTTTTATAACTCTTAAAAATATAAAAATCATTCTCAGTCCACAGGATGTGTAAAAATATGCTAAAGGCCAGATTTAGTCTACAAGCTATAGTTTGCTGACTCCTGATTAGAAGATCTGAATAACACTACCAACTATGTTTAACTAATTGAGACTTAGACAATAATCACAAACATACAGTCTTCTCAATTACACAGAGAAGGTTCACCAAAATAGACTATGTGCTGTACAGTAAAACAATTCTTAAGATGTTTCAAAAGATTATATAGAATACATCCTTAGACCACAAAAATTTTTGAATTAGAAATTAGTAACTGTAAGAGAGATAGAAAACTCTCATATTTAAATATTACCCCTATGAATAACCCATAGATCAAAGCAGAAATTATTACGAAAATTAGAAAATATTTTAAATTAAATGATAAAATAGAACATCTAAAATCATACATATAGCTAAGGCACTGCTTAGGGAAATACGTAGTTTTAATGCTTACATAATAAAAAAGGAAAACACTAAAAAAAATTGGGCCAATGTAAATATTTGGTGGGTAAAGGATATTTTAGACTTCTTTATCCTATTATTATCACTTTTCTTTAAGTTAAAATTCTAACAAAAATAGAAAGTTTCAAAAAAAATTGGGTCAAGGTAGACTACCTCTCTTTTCATTCAAAGCCAAAGATAAGATCCCCAAAATAACAAGTATGTATGAAATTCTGAAAGAACATTGAGGGTGACATTAAGAAACAAGACATGTAACTACTAAAAAGTAGAAATCACATAGAATGATAATTGTGGAGATAAAAGTGGTGAAAACCAGAGCTCAAACAGAAATTTCATTAGGTCAAAGTGAGCAAATCTGAAGATCTGTAATTAACTAAAAAAATATTTTAGAACTAGAAATTTAAAAATAGCCTCCAGAAGAGGTTGATCAGGTTAGTTCCTCCTTTCCCCTGGCCTAAAGGTATAGGTTGGAACAGTATTTCTCTGTATACTAATAGTTCATAACTTTGCCTATAAATTGAAATCATCCGAGGTGCTTAAAAACTTTAAGAAGTACTGGGTCTAGATTATGATTTAATTGGTCAGAAAAGAGGACTCAGCATTAGACCTATGTTTGATACTTTAAATACAGCACAAAAAATACAGAAATAAATTTCCCTTATAAAAGTTATTAATGTTGAGTAACTGAGGATTTTAGTTCTGTTGTAGGAATCTGGCATGTATCTCAAAGGTACAGAAGAGAATACAAAAATTTCAGTGAGTTGGTATTTCAAATAGTCTATTAGTAGACTATTTAATAAATGAGTTATTTGGAAAAAACATCATACTGGAATAAAACCATCATCCTTATAACAAAATAAATTCCAAATATATTAAATCATTAAATCAAATACAGAAATAAAACAGTGCTAGAAAAAGACATAGGTAGATATTTTTACAACCTTAGGTAAATCTAGAAGAAAGTGCCCCCAAACTGAAAAACTAAAGAAAATATAATTTAAAAGAACTAAATAAAAAATTTAAACTTTATCTACTGGCAAAACACATTATTAACCAGTTATCAGTACAAATAAAAGTAAGAATATCTGCAGTGCACATGAAGACAAAAATTTTATAAAAATAAAGATAAGAAGTATAGAAGTATAGAAGAATGTGTGTCTTACACAAATGGAAGCATGTACCACTGTGACACCAATCTAGAAATCAAATATTATTTTAAGACCTTTATCAAAAAATAAACCATTAGAAAATTCTCTCCAATAAAATAACCTAATATGCTTGATTTTGGCTACCTGTTCCATTTTTCAGTGTACAAAAAATTACTTACTCGCTATTATGCGTTCTTGGCTGCTTGCAAGCTTTTCCTTTATTGATTTTGCAGGCGCTTTCTTGCTACCATGTATGGTTGTTGTGGAGAGATTTTTCAGTTTCCAGCGGGTCCAAAAGCGTTTTCGAGGCTTTAAACCTGTTAATATAAATGTATATTTGGCCACAGAAATTAGGATTTTAAAAATAGTTTTTATTTTGTCAAAGTATTTTATGACTATTACATATCTTATCCTCGCAACAGAAAAGATTTTTTTGATTCCTTTTAAGCTATGTAGGATTAAATAAGTAATTTTACTACTCTAAACATATCTATACTGAGCAATAAAAATTAGAAAAATACAAATTTCTTTGCATATTTATGTTTGCTCTGAGGATAAATTAAAGTATACGTTGAAGTATTAGTAAATGAAAAATCACTACATGATATTAGCTAATATGATTATCATTATATATTATATACATTAACATACTCATAAATATAGCCAATATTTTCACTGTGGGATGTTCAATAAGGATTATTTGCTAGACTGAGCTATCAAATCATTATTTTCTAAGTGTTTTTTAAGATATAATGGCCTACTTGATGAAATATACAGAACTCTTTAGTTTGATTCACTTGAGTGCTTCTTGATAGAGCACCTAAGTGTTGAAATATTGTATATGAATAGAAAATTTGAAGTATAGTAATGCCAACAGATCAGTGGATTGCCATTGTAAAGAGTTTATCACCCACAAATCCCAAGAGGCCACATGAGGAAAAACTGGAGTAAGTCAGGAGACAGAAGATAAAGGAAAACTGTGGGCAAAAGCCTTTATTGTATTTTCCATGAGAAGAATGGGCAAGGCAAGCAGGCTTATAATTGGCTAATTTGAATTATTTCAGCAGTCTCTAGGGAATGGGGAGTGTCCCTCATTGTCTGGTTCCTAGTCCTGGGATGATTAGGGCAAGTGAATAATGGTACTGAGTTTAACAGCCCAATACATCAGGTGGTTGTATTGTAGGCTCTGGGTGAGCTGGTTTGTTTTGAAAAGCAGGCCAATTGGCAAATTGTTTACTAGAGACTAGGCACTGACTAGCCCTAGGAAGAGCAGTCCTTCTAGGGTCAGCAAGGTCCCAGATCTCAAAGTATCAAAATGCAGAAAATAAAAGATATGGTTATTTAAGTCTAGTTTTGGACAATACTTCCATTAAGGGGATGAACCTGCCTTGGCCCCAATTATAAAGAATGATAACATACTAGTTCACTCAACAAACACTTTTTGGAATGTATAGCAAGATGGCGGACAAGAAACACATCCTTAGCAGCCACTCATGGTAAGACCAGGGACAAAGGACTCCAGCCACCTCTGGCTGGGGTGTCTTGCCAAGAAACATAATTCTGGAGGCACAGTGAAGCAGTAGGAAACTCCAGGAGCCAACAAGGAGGTCAGGAGCAGCGGAAGACTGGCACAGAAGACAAATGTATGGGTGTGCGCTAAGGCTGGCTGGCCCTCCAGCAAAGGAGGGCTAGAGACCATGAAGGGCTGTCCTGCAGTATTTTCTTTTTTGTACTGGTAGCTTGCTGGAGCTGCCTTGGAAGGGCTTAAGCAAGCAAGTGAACTTGAACAGTGTCTTGGGACAGAACTGAAATCACCTGGTGGAGTGGAACTCCCATCAGCTTAGCTACTAGCAAGACACCACCACTGAGAGAAGGCCACCCAGGAGGTACAGTCCACAGGATCTAGTGCATGACCAGCTCTGGATCACCCTCTAAGCTCAGACAGTCATCCTTGGGCTGAGTTCAATGGCTTCCACACCCCCAGGAAAGCTACTCTGTGGCAGGAGGGCACTGTTTGGAAAGTTGAGGCATGCCTCCTAAGCAATCTGGAGAGAGTAGATTCCAATCCTACAGGGACTAAATGGTAGCAAAACAAGCAAACCCTGATTGAGGGCAAATAAATCAGGAAGATGGGATCAAATCTCCTTGGCAACTAGATGGTGGCTTCTGGCCCCCATCTTATACAGCAAAAGCAGCCTGTGTGTCTTGTGTCTCCTAACATCACAATGCCACATGGTGCCAGGCTATATCCCCTTTTTCCTTTCTTCTTGGAGTATCAACTGGTGTCCAAGTAACCTATTGATATATATATGTAACAAAACAAAAACCAACAACAAAAACTAAGGAAAAAAATTAAGAAAGAAAGAAGTATATATATATATATTTCACATATATATTTAGTTTTCATATATATGTGAAAAGAAAGGCATCTACCTTTAATCTTCTTAAACAAAACAATTTTCAGGGTAGAGGCAAGATGGCTGACTGAAGCCAGCTTTCCACAGAGGCTCCCATTCAGAAGGAGAGTTAAAGGACAGAAGTTTAGCAAGTCACCTGGTGGATTAGAGCTCAGACAAGAGAGAAGGTTACAGAACGCACCTTAACCCTGCTGAGGCGAGCTGCAATCCCAAGGATACAAACAAAAGGTACAAAATCCATTGCCAAGCAGATGGGAGTCCCCCCCATGAGAATAGCTCACAATACTCCATACAAATAATCAAGCAGAGTTCAAAAGTCCTTGCATTTTATAGCATGGGAGAGACCCTCTAAAAACTGGACCTACTTCCTCTACTAGGGTGCCATAGCACTCTCTTGCCAGGCATAAAACTGAATAAAACTGTATATATTCTCTACATACAATTCTGAACTCTCAGCACTCCCCTCCACTCTCACTCCGAGGTCTGGAGGCCTGTTCCCCAGGAGTCCGGATTCTTGGGTATTTTCTTGACAGGTGTGGACAGGGCATGGACGGCTGCTCGTCAGTGTTGATTCTGTGACATTGGAATGGGGAGAGGATGGTCAGCTGAGAGGGAAACATATGGGAGTGGTGGCTCCCCAAGGCACAGAGCAGCAGCCTGGCAGCAATAATAGGGCTCACCCCTGGATATTCTGGATTCACACCCTTTGTCTCTCTGGGCAAATAAAGGAGGCTGGGCATCTTCTCTGGTGCCAGCCACTGGCTGAACAGATCTGGGATGGAAATAGAGGCCCTGCGAGTAAAGGGTTTGCCTGAGGTGGTACCAGCCTGGGTGGAGTGCAGGGACTAGAATACATGCATGTGCAGAGACTGCAAACTCTCAGGGCAGGGCTGACCCAGAGGATCGCTATACTGAGCTGAAGATGCACCCGGCCCTCAGGGGATCATAGCTGAGACAAAGGAGGGAAGGCAGAGGCTAGAACTGACAGCTAACCATACCACCCGAATACAAACAGCAGCCGAGACTGGGCAGCGGCACAGACCGGGCCTGAATTGCAGTTTCAGTGAACTCAAACAGCATCTGATCTCCAGGGGAATATAGCCAGGACAGAAACAAATTCTGCGAAGTTGTTCTGTTCTGTCAGGAACATCAATCAGGGGTGGGGCTGGAACTGAGTGAACTGCCCCAGCCTATATTAAGCACCCAAGGTTGTCAGTCCTCACCTCCCATTCCCGGATAGTGGCAGAGAGAAGTGGCCTGGCTGAGGAGACATAGATCTCCCTGTGATTCAGGCAGGCACAAACCCCTGGAGTATCTGTTCATTGGAGGGAACTGGGTCACAGCCCTGCAAGGTTATCAGTGTCTGGGTGTAACAGAGGTGCAAGGTGGGGAAGGAGGCATAAACCTTCCCAGACTGACCCATTTGCTGGGTGGGTCCTCCTGATCTCATGGAGCACCAGAGTAAGTGATAGTTGAGTTGCCAGCAGACCCCTGCGATCTAGTTGCCACAGACCTTTTGAACTGTCCCACCGGAGATAGGTGCTCACTGAGACAATTGATTTGGACCTCTTGAACTGGGCCAATCACCTGAAGACGGGACCTACTTCTGAGGACTATCCAAGAGGTACGCTGGGTGTGTGGTTGTGGGAAGGTTTGATTTTCCTTTTCAAATTGTTGCCTGTGGGGGGTGGGGTGACTTAATTGTTGGTATTTCTCCACAGCTAAGACTTCAACCCACAGTAACTGATTCACTAGCGTCAGACAGAAACCAGCTGAAAACAAGACAGAGCCACTTAGCCCCACCACACCAAGCAGATCCCCAGTTTCTCAGGCCATAACACTGTACAGGTCCTTGGCAAAGCTCCAGGAAAAAAGGTACTGACACCAGTCCCAGCTTTTGGACAAAGGGCTGGTTAAAAACTACTCCTGGAGCCCCCACCCTACGTAATCTTTATTGAGCTCATCTAGTCAAACAGTGTAAAATAATCATGGGCAGAATCAGTGGAAAAACTCTGGTAACATGAATAAACAGAGTAGATCATCACCTCCCTCCCCCCGAAAGATATGGCAGACACAACTGAAGATCCCATTCATAAACAAATGGCCAAGATGTCAGAAATCAAATTCAGAATTTGGATTGCAAACAAGATTAATAGAATAGAGGAAAAGATGAAATTAGAAATTACAGGAGCATTTCAAAAGTTGTCTCAAGAATTAAATGAATTTAAAGACAAAATCACCAAAGGTTTTAAAACATTCAGACAAGAATTTGCAGCCCTCAAAGATCTGAAAAATACAGTAGAATCCCTCAGTAACAAAATGGAACAAGCAGAAGAAAGGATTTCTGACATTGAAGACAAAGGTTTTGAATGCTCCCAAACACTCAAAGAGGAAGAGAAATGGAGAGCAAAAATGGATCATTCTCTAAGAGAGCTCTGGGATAATTCAAAGGAAACTAATATTTGCCTCATAGGAATCCCTGAAAGTGACAAAGTGGCTTTGTAAGGCACAGAGGCACTTCTTCATGAAATTATGATAGAGAATTTTCCAGACACTCCAAGAGATTCTCAAATTCAGATAGCAGACAGTTTCAGTACCCCAGCACAACTCAACCTGAATAAGACATCCCCCAGGCACATCATAATTAACTTCACTAAAATTAATATGAAGGAGAAAATTCTGAAAGCAGCCAGACATAACAAAACCATAACCTACAAAAGGAAGAATATTAGAATGACTACAGATCTCTCTACTGAAACCTTGCAAGCTAGAAGAGGATGGTCATCAACTTTTAATCTCCTAAAACAAAATATCTTTAAACCCTGCATCCTATATCCAGCTAAACTGAGTTTCATTTGTGCTGGAGAAATGAAAGACTTTAATGACATTTACATGTTGAAGAAATTTGCTATAACTAAACCAGCTCTCCAGCATCTTCTCAGATCTATCCTACATAATGACCAGCGCAATCCTCCACCACAAAAGTAAACTCACTGAGAAACTTTTGATCAAACTCAAACTTCCACAGTGGCAAAAGAATTTAAAATGTCCAATGGACTTTCAAAAAACTCAATGCTCAAAATTCTACTAGGATTATCAATATTCTCCATTAATGTGAATGGCTTAAATTTCCTCTAAAGAGGCACTGGTTGGCTGACTGGATACAAAAATTCAGGCCAGATATCTGCTGGATACAAGAATATCATCTTATCTTAAAAGATAAATATAGAGTCAGGGTGAAGGAATGGTCATCTATATTTCAGGCAAATGGAAATCAGAAAAAAGCAGGTGTTGCAATTCTATTTGCAGATATAATAGGCTTTAAACCAACAAAACTAAGGAAGGATAAGAATGATCACTTCATATTTGTTAAGGGTAAAACTCAATATGATGAGATTTCAATTATTAATATTTATGCACCCAACCAGAATGCACCTCAATTTATGAGAGAAACTCTCACAGACATGAGCAAATTGATTTCCTCCAGCTCCATAATAGTTGGAGATTTTAACACTCCTTTGGCAGTGTTGGACAGATTCTCCAATAAGAAGCTGAGCAAAGAAATTTTAGATTTAAACCTAACCATCCAACATTTGGATTTAGCAGACATCTACAGAACATTTCATCCCAACAAAACTGAATATACATTCTTTTCATCAGCCCACAGAACATACTCCAAAATAGATCACATCTTAGGTCACAAGTCTAACCTCAGTAAATTTAAAGGAATAGAAATTATTCATTACATCTATTTGGACCACCATGGAATAAAAGTTGAACTCAGTAACAACAGGAATCTGCATACTCATACAAAAACACGGAAGCTAAATAACCTTATGCTGAATGATAACTGGGTCATAGACAGGATTAAGAAGGAAATTACCAAATTTTTGGAACAAAACGGCAATGAACACATGAATTATCAGAACCTCTGGGATACCATAAGGGCAGTCCTAAGAGGAAAATTTATAGCACCGCAAGCCTTCCTCAAGAGAACAGAAAGAGGCGAAGTTAACAACTTAATGGGACATCCCAAGCAACTGGAAAAGTAAGAACATTTCAACCCCAAACCCAGTAGAAAAAAAGAAATAACCAAAATTAGTGCAGAATTAATGAAGACATGAAACTATTAAAATACTAGAAGAAAGTGCAGGGAAAACTCTTAAAGAAATTTTGGGCGAATATTTTATGAAGAGGACCTCCCAGCCAATTGAAGCAGCATCAAAAATACATTACTGGGACCTGATCAAACTAAAAAGCTTCTGCAAAGCCAAGAACACAGTAAGTAAAGCAAGCAGATAGCCCTCAGAATGGGAGAAGATATTCGCAGGTTATGTCTTTGACAAAGGCTTAATAACCAGAATCCACAGAGAACTCAAATGTATTAGCAAGAAAAGAATAAATGATCCCATCTCAGGCTGGGCAAGGGACTTGAAGAGAAACTTCTCAGAAGAAGACAGGCACACAGCCTACAGACATATGAAAAAATGCTCATCATCCCTAATCATTAGAGAAATGCAAATCAAAGCTACTTTGAGATATCATCTAACTCCAGTAAGATTAACCCATATACAAAATTCCAAGACCAGGGATGTTGGCATGGATGTGGAGAAAAGGGAGCACTTCTACACTGCTGGTGGGAATGTAAACTAATATGTTCCTTTTGGAAAGATGTTTGGGGAACACTTAGGGATCTAAAAATAGACCTGCCATTCGATCCTTCCATTCCTCTACTAGGTACATACCCAGAAGACCAAAAATGACATTATAACAATGATATTTGTACCAGAATGTTTACTATAGCCCAATTCATAATTCAAAATCATGGTAGAAGCCCAAGTGCCCATTGACCCATGAATGGATTAATAAATTGTGGTAAATGTACACCATGAAATATTATTCAGCCTTAAAGAAAGATGGAAACTTTACCTCTTTTATGTTTACTTGGATGGAGCTGGAATATATTCTTCTTAGCAAAGTATTTCAACAATGGAAGAAAAAGTATCCAAAATACTCAGCCCTACTATGAAACTAATTTATAGCTTTCTTATGAAAGCTATAACCCAATTATAAACTAAGAATATGGGGAAAGGGAAAAAGGGAGGGAGGGGAGGGGGAGGATAGGTGGGGGAAAGATAATTAGTGGGATCACACCTACGGTGCATCTTACAAGGGTACATGTAAAACTTACTAAGTGTAGAATGTAAATGTCTTAACACAATAACTAAGAAAATGGCAGGAAAGGTATGTTAACTAGTGATGAAAATATGTCACATGGTATATAAAAGCAGTGTATGGTGTCCCATGATTACATTAATGTGCACAGCTATGATTTAATTTAAAAAAACAAAAACAATTTTCATTATATGAAAAGAAGGGCATCTACCTTTAACCTTCTTAGTTTTTTGTTGTTGGTTTTGTTTTGTTGTGTTTTTATTTTTTCAGTTTTATTTTCTTCAATAGCAAGGCCTCCATTTTTGCTACATTTTTTTCAGCCCCTTTTATTCCTTCTTTTCTATTTCTCTCTCTTTTGGTAGAAATTTTTCTTCCTTTATCATTTTTCCCACATAAATTTCTCAAACACCAAAAGATATCTTCTTTCTTTTTACATCATTTACAATATTATTTTTAATTTTCAATACCTATTCTTCTTCTTCTTCTTCTTCTTCTTATTATTATTATTATTATTATCCTTCTCCTAAACTGCTTTATTTTATTCTGTATTCTGTTTATGGGACAGAGCCTTACTCTGAGGCTTGGACTGGGATGTTATGGCATTAGCCTCATTCAAGGAGGCCTTGAGCCCTTGGTCAAGGGTGTCCTTTGAGTTTTTACCTATTAGAAAGATGGTATTGGTAGGTCCCTAGTGATACACACTCCTGATATTTTTGTAGAGTGTGGAGGTGTGGTCTTGCTTTTGACCAGGCTGGGAAGGAGCTCCTTACCTCATGGGACCCACACCACCTGGCCCCTGTAGAGTCCTGGAATTGCAGGTATGGGTCATAGCACTCTGTCAAACACCATAATTTCTACTCTCCTCTCTTCTTTCTTTCTTTCTTTCTTTCTTTTTTTCTTTCTTTCTTTCTTTCTTTTTTTTTTGAGACAGAGTCAACCTCAGTAGAGTGCTGTGGCATCACAGCTTACAGTAACCTCAAACTCTTCAGCTTAAGCAATTATCTTGCCTCAGCTTCCTGATTACCTGGCATTACAGGTGCCTGCCACAAGGCTGGATTTTTGTTGTTATTGTTGTTGTTTTGTTGTTGTTGTTGTCATTGTTGTTTAGCAGGCCCAGGCTGGGTTTGAAACTGCCAGCCCTCATGTATGTGGCTGGTGCCTTAACCACTGAGATACGGGCACCAAGCCTCTCCTGTCTCTCTCTTTCTGTCCTTCTTCTCTTCCTCATTTTTTCCTTTCACTCCTTTTTTTTCCCTTGTCTTTTTGTTCCTTTCTCCTTTCTCACTCTTTTCTCTTCCTTTTGGCCTTATACCAAAAGGACATTTCAACACCTAAACATAAAGACAAAGTAATTTAAAGTGAAGGAGGTTAGTGAGAAGAAAAAAGTAGGAAAAAGAAGTGAACAAGAAGCAAAGATACAGAAGGAGGAACAAACAGAAAAATTCTGGCAACATGAAAAACAATAATAGAACAATTCCTCCAGGGGTTCTTGAAGTAGCTACTGCAGAGGATTCTACCTATGAAGAAATAATGGAAATAACAGAAAGGAAATTTAAGACATTGATGGCAAAAACAATGAAGAGGATTGAAGAGAAAGTGATAAATAATCAAAAGGAAATAAAAAAACAGATCCAAATAATGAATGAAAGAAATGAAAAATTTAGAAAGGATATATTGGAGCTTAAGGAATTGAATAAGTCAATCAGAGAACTTTAAAATGCAGTAGAAAGTATCAATACCAGATTAGACCATGGAGAAGAAATAATCTCAGAGATAGAGGATAAAGTTCTTGGGTTAACTCAGACATTTAAAGAGGCAGAAAGGAAGGGAGAAACAACAGAGTGATTGCTTAGAGAATTACAGGACTTCACAAAGCATAAAAACATAAAAATTATTGGTATCCATGAAGGTGAAGAAGAATGACCCAAAGGAATAAACACTCTACCCGGGGTTATCATAAATGAAAAATTTCTAAACATCATCAAAAATTCTGACACACTCTGAGGGATATTGAACCCTGGAACATCTCAACACAAACAGAACATCTCCAAGACACATTGTAAGAGCCTGTCCAAAGTCAAAATGAAAAAGAAAATTCTGCAAGCAGCCAGGAATAAGTGCCAATTGACCTATAGGGGCAGATTCATCAGGGTGACAGCAGACTTTTCAAGCCAGAAGAGAGTGGGCATCTACCTTTAACCTTCTTAAACAAAATAATTTTCATCCTAGAATTCTGTATTCTACTAAACTAAGCTTCAAAACCAATGGAGAAATCAAATATTTTACTGATATGCAAACATTGAGGAAATTTGCCACAAGACCAGCTCTCCAGAAATACTTAGACCTATTCTCCACACTGACCATCATAATGGAGCACCAGAAAAGGAAACACCCAGAAACCAGAGGACAAAACCTAGCTTCCAGAATGACACAAAGGAAAACCAAGCAATGGGCTTTCACAAAATAAGATGAATAGAACTCCAACATATGTATCAATTCTCTGAATATATGGAAATGGCTTGAGTTACCCACTGAAGAGGCACAGGCTGGCTAATTGGATAAAAAAGCACAAGCCACCTATATGCTGTCTCCAGGAAACGCACTTAACATTGAGGGACAAATGAAGACTTGGGGTAAAGGATTGGAAAATAGTATTTCACGGAAATGGAAATTGGAGGAAAGAAGGGGTCACAATCTTATTTTTGAATAGAACTGGAGTTAAAGTAACTAAAGATAAGAAAGAAAAATATGGATACTTCATTCTAGTCAAGGAACACTACAACAAGAGAATGTTTCAATTCTAAATACTTATACACCAAACTTAAATTGTCACAGATTTATAAAACAGACCTTAAATAATCTGAGAAATATGATATCCTATAATACCATAATAACTGGAGCCTTAAATACTTCCCTAACAGAACTGGACAGATTCTATAACCAGAAACTAAACAAAGAAACAAAAGACTTAAATGCAGCCTTAGAACAATTAGGCTTAATAGATATATACAGAACTCACCATCCCAAAGCTAAGGAATATAAATTTTTCTCATTAGCCCATGAAACATTCTCCAAAATAGAGCATATCCTAGGACAAAAATCAAACCTCAGAAAAATTCAAAGAATTGAAATTATACCTTGTATCTTCTCAGACCACAAGGCAATAAAGGTAGAACTGAATTCCAACAAAAATTTTCATCCCCATACAAAGGCAAGGACATTAAACAACCTTAAGTTGAATGATAGATCAAGGAAAAGATAAGGAGGAAATTGTTAAATCCCTGAAATATAACAATGAAGCTACAAGTTACAACAACCTGTGAGATACTGCAAAACCAATTTGAGAGGAAAATTTATCACATTAGATGCCTACATCTGAAAAACAGAAAGAGAGCACCTCAACAATTAATGAAGCATCTTAAGGAAATGGAAAAGGAAGAGTAATCCAATCCCAAACCTAGCAGAAAAAAGAAATAACCAAAATTAAATCAGAAGTAAAGGAAATTGAAAACAAAAGAATTATTTAAAAAATTAAAGAAACAAAAAGTTGGTTCTTCAAAAGATAAACAAAATCAATAAATTTTGGCCACATTAACTAGAAACAGAAAAATAAAATCTCTAATAACCTCAATCAGAAATGAAAAGGGGAAAATAACAACATACCACAGAGACACAAAAGATTATCTCTGGCTACTACCAAAACACTCTATGCCCAGAAATTTGACAATGTGGAGGAAGTGGACCAATACCTGGAATCATACCATCCTAATAAAACTGAATACACATTCTCATCAGCCCATGGATCATCCTCCAAAATCGATCATATCTTAGGCCACAAGTCTAACCTCAGAAAATTTAAAATAATCAAAATTATTCCTTGTATCTTCTTGGACCATCATAGAATAAAAGTTGAACTCAATAGCAACAGGAATCTTCATACTCAAACCAAGTCTTAGAAACTAAATAACTGTATGCTGAATGATTGCTGGATTCTAGATGAAAGTTATAATACAAAAGATTTTAAATTATTATGTATGCTTAATGAATTGATCCTTTTATCATACATACTGACCTTTTTGCCTCTTTTAAAAGTTTTTTACTTAAAGTCCATTTTATCTGATATAGAGTATGCCTACCCTGTTCTCTTTTGCTAGGATTAATTTCTTCTCTCAATTCTCTTTCAGCCTATGTGTGCCTTTAAAGCTGAAATAAGGGTTTTTTGTTTTGTTTTTTGTAGGCAGCATATATCTAGGTGTTATTTTTGATCCATTCAGCCACTCTCTGTCTTTTGATTAGAGAATTTAACCCATTTATATTCAACATAATTATTGATAGGTAAGAATTTACTCCTGTCATTTTGTTTTTTGTTTTCTGCTTGTTTGCAGATCATTTGTTAATTTATTCCTCTCTTCCTGCCTTTTTTGTGACTTGATGATTTTCTGTGGCCACATGCTTTAATTCCTTTACCTCTATCTTTTGTGGTTCTAGTACAAGATTTTTTTCTTTGAGGTTAACATCAGACATACATAAAACATATTCTAATTGTTTAATTTTATATAATAAAAACAACTTTGCATACTACAGTTATGGACTTTTACTACTCCCAGTTTATGTTTTTGTTATAATTTCTATTTTAATATTGTATTATCATATAGTTATCATTAATATTTTTTATATTTTAACCTGCATACTAGAGTTATAAGTGATTCAAACACTACCATTAAAAAATCAGAGCTTCAAAATTTGATTATATACTTACTTTACTAGTGAGTTTTATATTTTCACATGTTTTCATGTTACTAATTAGCATCCTTTCATTTCACCTTGAAAGATTCCCTTAAACATTTCTTTAAGGCAGTCTAGTGGTGATTAACTCCCTCAGGTTTTGTTTTTGTGGTAAAACTTTATTTCTGTTTCAGCTTTGAATGTGGTTATCTACCCTTGTATCTCATTAATAAATCCTCCTTGATCATGTAGGATTTGACAAATAAAGTATTCTTAGTTGGCAGTTTTGTTTTTTTTTTTAGCACTTTGACTACACAGTTAACCGTTAAAAAATGTGGAGGTTGGGGCATCAACTGCCAACATAGTTAAAAATCTGTATATAAATTGACTCTCCACAAAATTCACTATTATATCCTACTCTTCACTGGATGTCTTATCAATAACATAAACAGGGATAGCATGGCCATATGGACTCAAGCAATTTCCCTTAGCTGTGCTCAGAACCTATAAGAACTTCATGAGTCACCAATATGGAAGACTATACGTGTGTGGAGTGATAATGGGGGCTGCTTACTTACTTTCCCCTTGCAGGGAGAAGTCCCTCCTGGTTCTGAGCTGAACTTGACAGAGGGATGAAGTGGCAGAGGCAGAATATTTCCTTCCCTTCTCTGGCCATCCTGGATTTCTATAGGATTTCTGCTTCTCGTTTGATTTTCTCTGGTTCTATCCTAAGTTTATTTTGGTTGAAGTATAATTATTCATTCATTTTTTTGGAGGGAATGAGTAATAGAAACTTATAGTTGGCCATCTTGCTATTGTACTTCCCTCTTTGATGTTTTAAATTTTCAATATAATTAGGGAATACAAGCATAGTTTATTACAAGGATGTACTGTGTAGCAGTGAGTTTTGGGTTTTTAGTGTACCCATCACCCAAATATTGTATAATGTACCAAATAGGTAATTTTTTTATTCCTCATCCTCCCTCCTTTAGAGTCTTCATTTGTCCATTATTCCATGCTGTACAAGCTTTGATTTTTTTACAGTTTGATTATACTGTGTTTTGCTTAAGTCTTCTTGGGTTCAGCCTGTTTAGAGATCTTTAAGTTTCACATTACTAGATGACCATATCTCACCAGGTTTTTAGTTATTATTTCTTTTAATAAGCTTTCTGCCCTTTTCTCTTTCTTCTTCTGAAATGGCTATAATGTGAAATTTAACTCTCTTAATAGTTTCCCATAAGTTCTGTAGATTGTCTTTATTATGTTTCATTCTTTTTTCCTTTTAGACTTTGGGCTGGATATTTTCAAATGACCTGTCTTACCGCTCATAGATTGCTTCTTCTGCTTGATCAAGATGCTGTTGGTGTTGTTTATTGCATTTTTCATTTCATTCACTGTGTTTCTTACCTCTAGAGCTCTGGATTATTATTATTATTCCTATTTCTTCATAAACTTTTCAATTTGTTCAAGTATTGTTTTTTCTAATATTTTTTGTTGTATTTTTAGTTTACGTAGCTTCCGTAAAACAATTATTTTGAGGCTCAGCGCCTGTGGCTCAAGTGGCTAAGGCACCAGTCACATAAACCTGAGCTGGCGGGTTCAAATCCAGCCCGGACCCACCAAATGATGACGGCTACAACCAAAAAATAGCCGGTTGTTGTGGCAGTACACAACAGTACTGGGCAGTAGTCCCAGCTACTTGGGAGGCAGAGGCAGGAAAATTGCTTGAGTCTAGGATTTGGAGGTTGTTGTGAGCTGTGATGTCACAGCACTCTACCCTGGGGTGACAGCTTGAGGCTCTGTCTCAAAAAAACAAAACAAAACAAAACAAAACCACCTCTCACGGCTACCAGAATTGGGCAGGGGGAAAAAAAAAAACACAAAAAACACCGCAACCAAAAACAATTATTTTGAACTCTAGTGAGACAATTCATAGATTTCCATTTCTTTTGGGTCAGGTACTAGAAAATTACTGTATTTCACTGGTAGTATCATGTTTTCATGGTTGTTTTTTTTGTGTGTTTATTTTTTCCTTGCATTGATTTCTGCACAACTGATGGAGCAGTCACTTCTTCCAAACTCTACAACCAGTTTTAGTGGAGAAAGAACTTCAACTATGGATATATTTGAGGACAACATCTAGGTGGGATGTGGTGATTCTGGTTTTGGAGGGCCTACAACAGCTTAGTTTCCAGGACACTCAGTCACCTGAGGTCAGCATCAGTGATGATTTCAGGGTCTTCAATAGCCAAGGCTATTGCTGTCTGCAGTGGTTATGAGGGTTATTAAGGTCTTCAGTGGCAAAGGCTGCTGGATCTTCCTAATCTCACTTTCTCCCATAGCAGAAGTTTTGGTTCCAGGTTCAGCCTGTGGGCATGATTGTGGTGGTGTTGGCATCAGTATCAGTTATACAGTACCTATAGTGTGGCCATAATGCTAGCTTCTGGCGCATAGTACATGTGAAGGATTCATGGCTCCAGGATCTAGAGCAGCAGTACCATCAGTGCCTGGGATACAGCTCCTCCTGCTTGGGCATTAGTAATGATGTGTGAGGTACAAGTGTTTTGGAACACTGAGGAGGCTGGGAGTATAGATGCATGCAGAAATACAATATTTCTGGGGTCTAAGAGCAACCCCAACAGGGGTGCTCTCATTGTTGTGTTGGCTACAGTATCCCAGATGTAGGCATTTGCTCTAGGATTTGGGGTCCAGAGCATGGCACATGCAGATTTACTATTGCACTGGAGTTCAGGGTGTGAACGTGCCTGTTGAAGCATTGACTCAGGTGTCTATAGTGCTGGCACTTGTGGAGTAGCTATGGAGCTGAAGTTTAGAACATAGGCATGTATGAACTAAAAGTGGGTCCAGGGTTCAGGAGCAGGCTATCTTGCTGTGTCAATATGTTTAGTGTATGAGATGTGGGAATGTATGTTGCTGTAAAGAGCTAGGGCCTAGAGTGTAGATAAGCATAGAGTGGCTGTGGCTTTGAAGTCTAGGGTATGCTTGAGTTTTGCAGAAAGAGCATGCCTTGGCTCTTAAGTAGAGTTGAAGTACAACAGCAATCCCCCTCTCCAAAAGCTCTAGAACAGCAATAGCTGTTGGTTATCACAGTGACAAAAGCCACTAGTGTCTTCTGTGTAGTAGGCTGCTAAGATCCAGGTCAATGAACACTAAGGGGACATTTGCAGTAAAAGCAGCAGAGTCTGCTGCTATCTCAGGGCCTTTGAAGTCCTTGGAAGAAAAGGCTGCTGGGGTCTTTTGTAGAGAAGGTCACTTAAGAAAACAGTGATACTTGCCACATGGCAGATTCCAACAGCCCCCAATCTTCTCCTTTGTTCCTAGCTGTCTCCGGATGTTTAAAATATGCCACTCTCCCCAGTAATCCTTTCTGTGAGGTTATTCTGTTATTTTATTTAATTTATTTATTCATTTATTTATTTTTTGCTTCACAGTATTACTATAGGTTCTAAATTGGACTCTGGAGCCCCTCTAGGACTATTTTTGGCCTACCTTTTTTTTTTTCTGATTGGGTTACTTCAAAACCTTGTCTTTAAGCTCTGAAATCCTTCCTTCTGCTTGGTTCAGTCTGTTGTTAAAGCTTTCTGATGTATTTGAAGTTCCATAAACGAAATTTTTATTTCTTTAAAATTGTTTTTCTCTTTTCTAATGTTTTCTACCTTTTTTCTAATCTGTTATCTAATCTATCTGTGAATTTTTTATTCATGTCCTAAATTATTATTATTTGGGGGAGTTTCCTTGAGAGGGTTTTCTACCATCTCCTCAATTTTGTTCATCTTACCTGTATTCTATATCTGTCATTTCAACAATTTCCTTTTCTAGAGAATTTCATTACTAGAGAGCTTTTTAATCCTTTCAGGGTGTTGAGACAGCCTGTTTTTTCATATTGTTAAGAGTTTTTATGCTGGTGTCCTCTTAACTGGGGCCAATTCTCTCACTGCACAACATATAGCCAATAGGATACACCTGTTCTCTGCTGAGGCCTCTGTTGTAGTGAAGATAGGGATGGGTCCCTGGAGTCAAGCTTGGGTCTTACTCTGGAAGCTTAACTATGCTACTGCTTTGTTATATTTCCTCTGTTCTTCTATGGTTGTCATTGGTAGTCCCACTATGGTAGGATTATCTCCCACTCCTGGTGCTAGGTACACACATGAGATGAAGGTGGCTAACCGGATGGCACAAGTACACAAGAGAGAGAATGTCTACTGAGCACGTGCACATGTATGCAGGCCTGGAAAGCTGAGGTGCTGGGCACATGGGGTGGGCAAGATATGTTCAGGGTGTGGTGCAGGTTGTAGGAGGTGTTTAGTAGGTAGTGGCCTTGCAGGCCCATAGGGTGTAGGGCAGAATGGCCCCCTGTGTGGAGTGAGCCAACAGACCATAGCTCATGTGCAAGATGAAGCAAGACCTCCAAATAGAGTGAACCCAAGAGGCATGGTACCTACATGGGATAAAGCAGGTGAATGGGGCTTTCAGGGTTGCTGTGTAAGATGGTATGGTTTTGTCACATGTAGACTGCCCAGATCCAAAAGCCATGTACTGGCTTTTAACCCACTCAGGGCTTTTCAAGCAGCAGTGGTCCAACTGCCTTGGCATTGGGCAGTAGGCATTAGGGCTATAGGCACATGCTCTAACTGTATCTCATAGAAAGTGCTGTTGAGTAGGACACACAGGCCACAGAAGTAGGTGCCAGGCCCTTGCTCTGCCTAGGGCCCCCAGCAGTAGTAGCATGAGTGCCTTTCACCTGTCTCCACAGGTTGCATGTGAGTGCTGGGATTCTCCACTCAGTCTCTACTTGGCAGGGGCAAGGGGGATGCTTTAGTCACAGATCTGACCCCCCGGAAAAAGTTGCATTCCAGATTTGGGATATTACAATGGCACATGCCATAGTGCCTAGGGCTAACAAGCCAGCCATCCCTTCTCTTCCACGCAATGCAGCTGCAGAGCCTCCAGTTAGGTCTCTGTATCAATCCAGAGACCTGCTGCAGTGGAGGGGTCTTCCCACTGCTCTAGCTGCTGTATCCTCAGGGGGAAGCATGGAATCTGGATTTTCTCCTCTTTCTCCTTTTCCCTGTGTGGGTGTTACCTCTGGTTCTGCAAAGCAGCTTATCCCACTTCTATCTTCTTCACTTTACTCCTATTTCCTCTCTGTGGATTCCTAGTGCCCTCAGTCAGATAACTGATCCAAAGGTGGGTAACTATTCACCATTTTAAATTCTCTCTGTAAGTGATATTGTGCAAGCTGATTCTAGTCTGCCATCTTGGCTTCCCCAGTGACACATTTTCTTATAGAAATGATTTGGTTAGTAAAATTGACATAAGGCATTAAAACTCAGTTAACATTTAGACAAGTATTTATAAGGAAAACTACATGAAAACAATTAATATCTTCTGGTAGTTCATTATAGGCTTAGAAAAAAATGTTGTGGGGTCATTCTAGGAAAGTAAAACTGTATTTTTATACCTTAGTTTTAAACCTAAGGACTTATATCTCTAGCTAAATGTTCTAGAATAGAGTTTGCCTTCTCTCATTCTCTTCTCTTTCCCCCTCATTCTCCTCCCTTTCTCTAATATAAAATAAACTCATACTTTTATACTCTAAAAAAAAATAAGAGTTTAATTCCTTGTAGTCTTTCAATCCTACCGCTCCCTCATACATACACACAATAATTTAAAAAACAGATTTTTCTCCCAACAATAAAAAAAGATTTTCTTTGATTAATAACCAACTGTATGTTCTATGAGGAATTCCATTAATTTTAGAATTTATCTTATCCAATACTGTTTGCTATAAAAATTTAAGTAGCATTCCAAAAGCAACTTAAAATACTTACCTTCCAAATATAGCATATAATGTATGACTACATTTCGATAGTAATTCAGTTTTCTATAATGATTCAATTACTTATAATATTATTTGAATTCTAAAACTAATAACTAATTATGGTATAAAAATTTTTCAGAAGAAAATAATCATTATTTTAAAACATAGGAATTGACATGGTATGTTTTATAAGACAAAGAGCTACCAATTTTTTTTATTATAGTAAACAAAATACTGTAATCTAAAATCTTTAGGAACTAAAATAATAATCAGTACTTAAATGATTTATTCATACCTGACAACCAAAGAAAAATGTTATTCCCTAGGTCTTCTTTAAATTCATCATTAAAGAGGTTACAAGATTCTGGAAATGCCTCCAGGAATGTTGCATAGACAGCTTGTGTCAAACAATCAGGATATATCTACCAAAATAGAGTCATATTCAGGTAATTTTATACTTTACCCTAATATTTTTTAACTCCCAAAGAAATTATTACTTATATTGTGAAATATATATTTCACTTTTTTTTGCAGTTT
This sequence comes from Loris lydekkerianus, assembly GCA_963574355.1. NCBI lineage: Eukaryota > Metazoa > Chordata > Mammalia > Primates > Lorisidae > Loris > Loris lydekkerianus. The sequence goes on along the minus strand of CAUYPK010005486.1, from coordinate 11,850 downwards.
TGGCTGAGGCCAGGCTTGAACCAACGACCTCCAGTATATGGGGCCAGCACCCTACTCCTTGAACCACAAGCACTATCCCACATTTTTTCTTATAACTTGCTTTTGACCATTTTGTTATTTCTTTATACCCCTAATTGAGAGACATGAAAAATTAAGATTTGAAAGTTAAGTCAATCTAATAGCATTCTGGGAAAAAACTTCAATCAAATAAGGAATGGAGTTAACAATTAAGGTTTTGTGATTATCCAATTATTTTATTTAATCTTGCTATTGCTATTCTTTTTTAAGAAAGTGATGTATGTGGGTTATAATAATACAAAGTATATTTTTAAATAATGAAGCTTGTCTGGGTGAGCTTATAATCAGACACCAATAAATATGTGACACTAATAGTACTCTATTAGCTTTCAAATCCCTAAACTACTCAATTACTCTCATAGAATGACTAAACATAAAAAACCCCATATATACATGATATTGTCGACCAAACATAAAATATACCATACACACACACACATACACTTCTTTTTTTTCTTTGAGACAGTCTCACTATTGCCCTGGGTTGAGTGCTGCGGCATCATCATGGCTCACAGCAACCTCAAACCCTTGGGCTCAAGTGATCCTCTTGCCTCAGCTTCCCAAGTAGCTGGGACTATAGGTGCCAATCACAATGCTTGGTTAATTTTTCTATTTTTACTAGAATTGGGGTCTTGCTCTTGCTGGTCTCAAGAGGCTGGTCTCAAACATCTTACCACAAGCAATCCTCTTGTCTCAGCCTCCCAGAGTGTTAGGATTACAGGCATGAGACACTGAGCCTGGCCCCATATTTTTATATTAAAAAGAAATCTATATTTAAAAAGACAAATTTATATAACTATTTGGTACTCTGCACTCAGATAAGTATTTACAACCACACCTAAAGCCTTTACCTGTATGAAATTTTACAATTAGAAGGTCTTTTAGAATTTGCTATGGTATACCCAAAAGATTGACATGTGGAACCTGTAAATGTTACCTTATATGGCAAAAGTGCTTTGTAGATGAGATTACGTTAAGGATTTTGAGATAGGGAGATAATTTTGGATAATCTGTGGTCTCTAAATGTAATCATAAGTGTCTTAGAGATGGAGGCTGAGGGACTTGACTCAAGAGAATACAATATGACAGCAGAAGCAGAGATTGGAGCCATACGACCACAAGCTAAGGATACTGGCAGCCAATAGAAGACAGGAGACACAAGGAGTAGATTTTCAACTGGGACCTGCTAAACTCACTAGTCCTAATGACACCTTAATTTTAACTCTGTAAAACTCAATTTTGATTTCCAGCCTCCATAACCAAGTGAATAAAGTTCTATTGTTTTAAGTCAAAAATTTGTAATAATTTGTTATAGTAGCAATATGAAAGTAATACAGTCACCTAATCCAGTATTGCTCAAATTTTTTTTGTAAGTTATAGAATTCTTTTAAGATCTCTGTAATTTTTGATAAAGAAGAAAGAGAGTACTGTATAATATATTGATATTTTTAATTCTATAGAATGAGCCATAAATACTTTTTCTACCTGAAATGATTATATCTGTGGTATATAAAATTATACCAATGATTAAAGTTCAAATGTTGAACAAGGTGACTAAGGGGAATTTCTAAATATTTTCTGTGATTATCCCACCTTCAGAAAATAAAGGGAAAAGAAGATAAACTGTCAAACTGTTTGGAAGAGTTCTGAAGCAATATCATTGTGTGACACTGGAAGAAAGGAAAGTAAAAGACATACTAAACATGTTTAGGTTCAGAATAATTTGTAATGAATAGTGGGTAATGAAGAAAAAATTTTTCTTTCCTAAATATTAATACTTTTCTACCTTAGGTAAGATAAATCATAGGAGTATGCAGTAGCAAATCCATACTTATTTGGATGAGGTAAAAATAATAGAAATTGTTCAAGGAGAGATGAGGCTTACTTCTACTTAAATAGCTATGGAGGACATAGATCTAGAAGGATGTGGTCTGCCTCTCAAACATAGAAGCAGGAAAAGGGAACAAATGCTCCCTTTCTCAAGTGAGGCTTTGAATCTTGATTAAACAACTTCTCATTTCTTCTTAGAAAAGGCTCATAGAAGTAGGAACCCAGAAAAAGTTGAGTCATTATTTGGGAGAAGTTGTATGTATAGTTATCTATTGAAAGACACATCCATACCAGGAGAGAACACTGGATCATAAAAGTAGGACCAGAAACTGGATAAGGGGAGATATACAATGGTACCACCATTTCCTTCTTTGTCTACATTAAAAAGCCTCATTCTTTTCTTAAGAGTTCTGTATTAAAGCATGTTTGATTTCATCAAACCATGTAGATAGTCTAGGCATACTCAGTAAATACATATTAATATAAAAATTATAAAAGTATAGCTGAAAGAATATGTATAACAGAAACAGCTGTTTTTGTCATCTCTAGACAATTTGATCGCAAAATTCCTCATTACTAACTTTATCCTGCAAGTAAGAAAAAACAATTTCAATATTAGCATAGAAAATCCTACTCTATCTTCTGGAACAACACTGTTCCATAAGCCAATAATTTAAGAATCATGGCTCTAACCAACCTCTTCATTTGTTAGCCAATCCAGCTATAGACCTGAGAGGTCAAGTGACTTGCTAAAACTACTCAGATAATTGGTAGCAGATTACAGATAGAAAGCCAAGTCTCCTTATATTCAGTCTGTTACTATAATAGTTTTCCTTTATCCCATTTCAAATATGCATTTATAAGACTGGTCAAGATTAAACATAAATATTTGGCAAATTTGTGAATTTAGATTTGTTTATATTTTCATTGGGAAGGATATAACTTTTTATTTTAGGTCTGCCTTACCCATGAAAACACTAACAAACTCTAAGATATTCATGTATTTATTTTTGTGTGTTTTTTTGTTTGTTTGTTTGTTTGTTTGTTTAGAGACAGAGTCTCACTTTATCACCCTCGGTAGAGTGCCATCGCATCACAGCTCACACCAACCTCCAACTCCTGAGCTCAGGCAATTCTCTTCCTTCAGCCTCCCAAGTAGCTGGGACTACAGGTGCCCACCACAACGCCTGGCTATTTTTGTTGTTGTTGTTGTTGCAGTTTGTCCGGGGCCAGGTTTGAACCCACCACCCTTGGTATATGGGGCCGATGCTCTACCTACTGAGCCACAGAACCACCCAATACTTATGTATTTCTGATGTACAGACTGTCTATGCAAAAAAGTACAGCATTTGAGTATGACTTGTATATTTAAAAGCCAGGTGTTGATTTAAAAAAAATACCCAATGAAATTCCTATAGTCTGCATGTCACACTACTCAAGAATGTTAATTATTTTAATCAGTCCTATTCATTAGTTAGTATAACGAGAGAAAAGCAAAATAAGCATTTGATACACAATTTTATGCATTGTACTTTACTGTTTTCAGGCATAACATAAACTTGTCAAGTCCTTTTAAACAGATCAGACTCATTTCATTATAAAGTAAAAGTGAAAAATAATTTTGTAAGTAAATAGAAAAAAGACAAAAACATACATATAATAAGTCAAGAGCTTTTAAATTATTAATGTGCAAACAGAATACCTACACCACTAGAAAGATTCTGTAAGACTTTGAAGCAAGGGAATACAAAATTTGGGGGTGGGGTGTTGCAAGAGCATAACTTTTAAAATATAGTATTACCATTACTTACTCTATATCAGACAATTTTGCTTGCAAAAGTAACAAATATTTTCTCATATATGTTTAAATAAAATAATTTATAATTATAAAAATAAATAGCATAACCAATCATTTCTGTTCACCTGAAAGAATGCATCTTTTCGACTTAGAGGTATGCTCATGAAAAGTGTCACATAACTTTCTGAAATTCTATCAAATAAGCAATCTTGATTTGTTCTGTCAGGCTGAAAAAGTAAAATATGTAGGAAATAAAAGTCAATATTACAATTCAAAATTAGAATATTGTCAGTAATTTTACCTATTCTTATGGGACAATCAGTTGGTATAGTAAAATGAGCATGGGTTTTGGCATAATGCAGATCTAATTTTAACACTGGCTCTATTATTTATTAGCTATATTACCCTGGGCAAGTAAATTAAGTCTCAGTGTTTTCATCTGCCAAATATAGGTAAATATATAAAACTTCCAGGAGGGTAGTAAAATTAAATAATGACAGAGATCATATTTTGTGTAACTTTGTATTTCAAGCCTTCAGACTGTGCCTGGCATACAGAAAGCATTCAAACATTTGAGGAATTTATGAAAATTCTTGCACAGCAATTGTCAGGCAGAAGGCAATCAATGTCTTTGTTATCTTCTACTCTTTCATTACCAATAACTCAGTGTGAAATTAAAGCAGTTTCTGAGAGGCGACAGTCAGTGCTAAAGTACTAAAATTATGTCATGACACTTAACCTGGAAATAAATTAAATATGCTATAAGAAGAAAGAAATCTATATATAATAATGTCAATATTTGGTAAATCCTACTATAATGCCTTAAATTCTTGCTCTATTAAGCAATGAAGATATAAATTAGAATCCAAATTCATAAATTAAGCAATAAAGATAAATGAGAGTTCAAATTCATTTATGATGTTATTTATAAAAGCACGAGTTGGTATTAATAATTTTGGTAATAAAAGACAAAAATTGTTAAGAGTTCAAGATGGTGGCCGAGTAACAGTTTCTTTGCAACCAGACGTGGTGAGATTGGGGAGAGGAGACTCTGGGCACCTCTGGCTGGTGGGATATGCCCAGAAACATCCCTTTGGGAACACAGGGAGACAGCAAGAGAGTTCTGGACCCCACAAGGAGGATAAAAACAGTGAACTGGCAAGTGGTAGGTGCATTTGTTCAGTTGCAGGCTGCCCGTACCTGTAACTACAGCAACAGTTAGATTATAATCAGGAAAGGCCTTACCTATGGGGTAGAGAAGAGATCTCAGTGTTTGGCAGATTACAGCCGTGGCCCTCAGGGGCATAGAATGAGACCAGTTTTGGTGCATTAGATAAGCAGGCAGCCACTTTAGGAGAGATCCCAGTGAAAAGTGCTTTCCTGGGAAAGCTCCTGCTTAGCCAAGGACAACAATTTAAAGCAGTGGTTCTCAACTTTCCTAATGCCGCAACCCTTTAATACAGTTCCTCATGTTGTGGTGACCCCCAACCATAAAATTATTTTCGTTGCTACTTCATAACTTTAATTATGCTACTGTTACGAATCGTAATGTAAATATCTGATATGCAGGATGTATTTAAGCAAGCCCTGTGAAAAGGTTGTTTGACCCCAAAAGGGGTTGTGACCCACAGGTTAAGAACTGTTGGTTTAAAGTGTCTTTTAATCTGGCTGAGGATATATTTAGCCTCTCTAGCTTGCAGGGTTTGAGAAATCAACAGATGCCTCCAGGCTCCATCTCATACAGCTGTGTCAGCATTGTGATTAACATCTCATACCCCAAAAGATCACCTGTTGCCTGGACAATATTCAGCAAGATACATATATATACTGTTTTTTGTTTGTTTGTTTGTTTGTTTTGGGGGAGTTAACTTCAACATTTTCCCTTTAGATTTTTCTTTTTTGTTTCTTTTTTCTTTTTCCTTTCTTTCCCTTTTTCATTTTTCTAGTTTGAATACAATTTTCCATTGTTGCTTACTTTAACAATTAGAACTTCACTTTTGCTAGTGTTTTTGCCCCTATTATTTGGTTTTTCCCTCAATTTTATCCCATAGGGGCTTTTGCTTATTTGGCTTGATTTATAGTATTTTTGTCTTTCCTCTCTACTTGGTGGAGATGGGGTACTGTGTCTGAACAGGCCGGCAAAGAGCTGCTGAACTCAAGGGAACCACCCAACCCAGAACCCCCAGAGGTTGGGGGGTTTTAAGGTTGGGTCAAATTACCCTACTATACACCTATATTATTCCTATCTCCCTCTTTCTGTGCCTCTCTTCTTTTTGTCAACACTCCCTTTTACTCACCCCCCTCTCCTTGCCTTTTTTTCTTTCTTTTCTAAATCTTATGTTCCCCTCTTGCTCTTCAACCTTCTCCTCCTTCTGGTCCTAGACCAAAAGGACTCATCAAAACCTTAGGCCATGGGGGCAGCACCTGTGGCTCAGTGAGTAGGGACCCGGCCCCATATGCCAGAGGTGGTGGGTTCAAACCCAGCCCTGGCCAGAAACTGCAAAAACAACAAACAAACAAACAAACAAACCTTACGCCAGAGACACAGTAACGTAAAGAGCTAGAGGAAGTGAAAGGAAAATTAGGGCAAAGAAACAGATAAAAGAAAACACTAATGAGGAAGAATCAGCAGAAAAATCCTGGCAACATGAAAAAACAGTCCAGAGCAATCCCCCTAAGGGACCGTGAAGTAGCTACTGCAGAGGATTCTACCTATAAGGAAATGTTAGAAATGACAGAAGGGAAATTTAAAATACAGATGATGAAAACAATGAAGTAAGTTGCTAAGAAAGTGGAAAATAAACAAAAGGAAATCCAAAAACAGAATCAAATGAGAGATGAACAATATGAAGAATATAAAAAGGACACAGCAGAGCTGAAGGAATAGAAGCAATCAATTAGGGAACTTAAAGATACAATAGAAAGTATCAACAACAGATTAGATCGTGCAGAATAAAGAATATCAGAGGTAGAGGACAAAGCTCTTGAGATAACTCAGACAGTTAAAGTGGCAGAAAAAGAAGAGAGAGAAAGCAGAATGTTCACTGACAGAATTATGGAACATTATGAAGTATTCAAATATGAGTTATAGGTAACCCAGAAGGGGAAGAATGCCCCAGGGGAATGGAAGCCACACTAGAGAATATTATAAATGAAAATTTCCCAAATATCAACAGATTCTGACACACTCCTTTCAGAGGGACATCGCACACCAGGTCGCCTCAACTCTAATAGAACTCCAAGACACCTTGTGATGAACCTGTTCAAAATCAAGATAAAAGAAAAAATTTTGCAAGCTGCCAAGGAGTAAGCACCAACTGACCTATAAGGACAAATCCATCAGGGTGACCACAGACTTCTCTAATGAAACTTTTCAAGCCAGAAGCCAATGGTCATCCACCTTTAATCTACTTAAACAGAAAAAATCCAGCCCAGAAATCTATATCCTGCTAAGCTAAGCTTTATGATTGATGGAGAAATCAAATCTTTTTTTTTTTTTTTTGCAATTTTTGGCCAGGGCCAGGTTTGAACCCACCATCTCCAGTATATGGGGCCAGCGCCCTACTCCTTTGGGCCACAGGTGCCACCCAAAAAATCAAATCTTTTACTGATATGCAAACATTGAGGAAATTTGCCTCAACAAGACCAGCTCTACAGGAAATACTTCAACTTGTTCTACACACTGACCATCACAAGGGACCACTAGGAAAGTAAGCTCCCAGAAATTAAAGGACAGAACCTAGGTTTCACAATGATGGAAAAGACAAAACTAAGCAATGGACTTTCACAAAATAAGATGAATAGAATGCCACCACACTTATCAATTATTTCAATAAATGCTAATGGCTTGAACTCCCACTGAACAGGCACAGATTGGCTGATTGGATTAAAAAACACAAGCCATCCATTTGCTGTTTGCAGGAAACACAGTCTCAAAAGACAAATTAAAGCTTAGAGTCAAGGGTTGGAAGACAATTTTTCAGGCAAATGCAAACCAGAAGAAAAGATAGGTTGCAATCTTATTTTCAGACACGTGTGGATTTAAAGCAACTAAAGTCAAAAAAGACAAAGACAGTCACTTCATATTGGTCAAGGGAAAAATACAAGAAAACATTTCAATTCTAAATATTTATGCACCCAACTTAAAGGCTCCCAGATTCTTGAAATAGACCTTACTTAGTTTGAGCAATATGATATCCTATAACACCATAATAACTGGGGACTTTAACACTCCTCTCACAGAGCTGGACAGATCTTCTAAACAGAAATTAACAAAGATATGAGACTTAAATGAGACCCTAGAACAACTGTGCTTGATAGACATATATTGAGCACTCCATCATAAAGATAAAGAATGTACATTCTTCTCATCGCCCTATGGAACATTCTCCAAAATTGATCATATCCTAGGACACAAAACAAACCACAACAGATCAAAAGAATTGAAACTTTACCTCGCATTTTTTCAGACCACAAGACACTAAAGGTGAAACTCAACTCCAACAAAAATGTTCAACCCCACACAAAGGCATGGAAATTAAACAACATTACAGGGGCGGAGACAAGATGGCAGACTGAAGCCACTTTTCCAAAGAGGCTCCCGTCCAGAAGGAGAGTTAAGGGACAAAAATTTGGTAGGTAACCTGGTGGATTCGAGCTGCACCAAGAGAGAAGGTTGAAGAATGCACATCAACACCGCTGAGGCGAGCTGAGACCACACGGATGCAAACAAAAGGTACAGAATCCATCACCAAGCAGACAGGAGTCCCTCCTCCCCCATGAGATGGGCTCAAGAGCCCCACAGACAAACAAACGGGCAGAAATTAAAAGCCTTCCCACTATACATCACCGGAGTGACCTTCTAAAAACTGGACCTGCCTCCTCTACTAGGGTGCCATGGCGCTCTCCTGCCAGGCATAAAACTGTATAAAACTTTGAATATCTTTGCCGACAACCTAAACTCCCAGTGCTCCCCTCCACTCACACTGAGGTCTGGAGGCCTGTCCCCCAGGAGTTTGGATTCTTGGGTGATTTCTCAAGCCCGAGCTTGACTGGTCAGCACTGACTCTGAGGCACACAAGTGAGGAGAGAGCACTCAGCTGAGGGGGAGTCATGCCACGGCGGCACTTCCCTGCGGCGCGGTGCAGCAGCCCTCCTTGGGCAGCAATACGTCCAGGCATAAAACTGAGTGAACCTGTAGCTTCCCCATATGCAGCACTGAGCTCCCAGCACTCCCCCCTCACTCTCACTCGGTCTCGGGGCCTGTCCCCCAGGAGTTCAGATTCTTGGGTGATTTCTCAAGGGGTGTGGACAGTGCGTGAGCTGCAACTGGTCAGCGCTGACTCTCAGGCACACGAGCGAGGAGAGGGCACTCAGCTGAGGGGAAGTCACGCCTTGGTGGCACTTCCCTGCAGTGTGATGCAGCAGCCCTCCTTGGGCAGCAATATGTCCAGGCATAAAACTGAGTGAAGCTGTAGCTTCCCCATTTCCAGCGCTGAGCTCCCAGCACTCCCTCCCACTCTCACTCAGAGATCTGGGGGCCTGCCTCCGAGGAGTCCGGATTCTTGGGTGATTTCTTGTGGGGTGTGGACAGTGCTGGAGCTGCGCTGTCTCTGGGGAATGGAAGCAAGGAGAGGATGGTCGGCTAGAAGGGAACTGCTCCAGAGCGGCGGTTTCCAGAGATGTGGAGTGGCGGCTGTCTTCTGGCAGTGCTGCAGCCAGGCATAAAACTGTGTGGGCTGCAGCTCTGGGCTCTGAGCACTCTCCTTCGCCACCACTCTCAGATCTGGAGGCCTGTCCCCCAGGAGTCCGGATTTTTGAGGGGTGTGGACAGAGCATAACCTGCGGCTGGTCAGTGCTGACTCTGGGGCATGGGACAGAGGAGAAAAGGGTCAGCTGGGTGCCCACACCAGAGCAGCAGTTCCCAGAGGTGGATCAACAGCTGTTTTTTTTTTAACAGCAAAATGGCTCACTTCTGGATATTCTGAAGCCACACCCCCTGTCTCCTTGGGCAACCAGAGGAGGCCACCCGTGAGTAAAGGATTTACCTGATGCTGCTCACAAACCCGGAAAGCTTCCAGGGCAGGCCCGACTCAGAGAGGTAATCGAATACAAACCTCCAGCAGCAAAGACATTTGAACTCAGAACAGCTGTCTTCTGCAGGCGATTTTAACAGAAACAGAGACAGAATTCCACAAAGTTGTCCTGTTCTGTTCTGGTCTGTTAGCAACATCAATCAGGGGCGGGGCTAAGCCTTAGTGAATACCGCCCACACACACACCTTCATCAAGCACCCAATGATGTCAGGCCTCACCTCCTCCTGCTAGATAGCAGTAGACTGCAGAGGCCTAGCAGATTTCCTTGCGATTCAGGCAGGTGCAAACCCCTGGAGTATATGTTCACTACAGGCAACTGGGTCAGACATCTGCAGATACCAGTGACTGGGTCCGATGGAGGGGCAAAGTGGGGAAAGAGATATCAACCTTCCCAGACTGATCTATTTGCTAGGTGGCTCCTCCTGACTCCATGCAGCACTGGAGTAAGCCATATCAGAGTAGTCACCGGACCCCTGTGATACAGTTCCAAGAGACCCCTTGAACTCTCCCACTAGAGACAGGTGCCAATTGAGACAATTGATTTGGACCTTTTGAACTGAACCAATAGACTGAGGACTTTTCAGGCAGTGCCTTGGGTGTGCGGTTGTAGGAAGGTTTGATTTTCCTTTTCCAATTGGTGCCACAGGTGGGCGGGCGGGGTGACTTAACTGCTTGTTTTTCCCCACAGCTGAGACTTCAACCCAGAGTAAATGTTACACTAGGGTCAAACAGAAACCAGCTGAAAATAAGATAGAACCACTTAGCCCCACCACACCAGACAGGGTCCCAGTTTCTCAGGCCACAACACTGTACAGGCCCTTGATAAAGCCCCAGGGGAAAAATCAAAGGGAGTAAAATAGCCATGGGGCAGAATCAGCGGAAAAACTCTGGTAACATGAATAACCAGAATAGATCAACCCCCTCAAGAAAAGATACAACAGATGTAATTGAAGATCCCATTCATAAACAACTGGCTGAGATGTCAGAAATCGAATTCAGAATTTGGATTGCAGACAAGATTAATAAAATAAAATTAGGAATTCGAGGAGAAATTCAAAAGTTGTCTCGAGAATTTAACAAATTTAAAGACAAAACCACCAAAGACTCAGACACACTGAAGCAAGAATTTGCAGCCCTCAAAGATATGAAAAATACAGTAGAATCTTTCAGCAACAGAATGGAGCAAGCAGAAGAAAGGATTTCTGACATGGAAGATAAAGCCTTTGAATGCTCCCAAACTCTCAAAGAGGAAGGGAAATGGAGAGCAAAAATGGATCATTCTCTCAGAGAGCTCTGGGATAATTCTAAGACTAATATATGAATAATTGGAATTTCTGGAAATGATGAAGTGGCCTCGATGGGCACAGAGGCCCTTCTCCATGAAATTATGAAAGAGAATTTTCCAGACATGCCTAGAGATTCTGAAATTCAGATAGCAGACAGCTGCAGAACCCCAGCATGATTCAACCACAATCAGTCATCCCCCAGGCATATCATAATTAGCTTCGCTAAAGTTAATATGAAGGAGAAGATCCTCAAAGCACCCAGTCAAAAGAAAACCATTACGTACAATGGCAAGAATATTAGAATGACTGCAGATCTCTCTGCTGAAACTTTTGAAGCCAGAAGAGGGTGGTCATTGACTTTTAATCTCCTAAAGCAAAATAACTTTCAACCTAGGATCTTGTACCCAGCTAAACCTGAGTTTCATTTATGATGAAGAAATTAAATACTTCAATGACATTCATATGTTAAAAAAAATTGCCATAAGTAAACCAGCCCTTCAGGATATTCTCAGACCCATCCTCCACAATGACCAACCCAATCCTATACCACAAAAGTAAACTCATTCAGAAACTTCGGATCAAACTCCAACTTCCACACTGGCGAAAGGATTAAAAATGTCCACTGGACCTTTGAAAACCTCGATACCCAAAACTCCACCAGACTTATCAATATTCTCCATTAATGTGATTGGCTAAAACTGTCCTCTAAAGAGGCATAGGTTAACTGACCGGATACAAAAACTCAGGCCAGATATTTGTTGCA